>BQKN01064478.1:377250-415463 GCA_022839385.1 Asparagus kiusianus | reverse complement strand
ATATATATATATATATATATATATATACAGGACTACAGATATCTTAAAAATGAACGAAGAAAACCACAAAAAAAACCATATTAATTAACCACACACACCCACTATTTTCAAAACCACCATTCTCCATCTCCATCTATTATATATCCACATATCAAATTAAGCTGCTGGAGTTTTCCCTCACAAACTACACCATTCTCCATCTCATTTGTACTTAAATTGTATAACATTCATTGCGATGAGGACTCACATGGGTTCTTTGCCTGCCTTGAGCATCTAATAAAAAAATAATGTACTAAGCATTGTAGTTAGTTAATAATGAGATCCTATCATTATAAATAAACTAAATAAAGATTAATAATTCTTAAGAATGTACTATGTTACCCTATCTTCCCTTGCAAACTTGTTAGTTATTTATTCTTGGCCCGAAGATATTTTCAAAATTAATCATCTATTTCATAAAATATTTAAATAAAATTTATGGAAAATGTAACAAACCATGTTTATAGATTTTAATTCAAAATGAATCTGACTTATTTTATAGTAAGAAAATAAATAAAAAATAATAATTTTGATATTTAACCACGTGCATGCACGTGCACAAGAACTAGTAAACAATAAATAAACAAGAGTGATAGCACAGAAATAAACAATGCAAACACACAATATGATCACAGAGTTCGGACATTCCGTCTTACGTCTCTACTCCCCACTCCCGAGGAGAAATCCACTATCACACTGGGTTTTCTACGCTTATCCAAAAAACGTTTACACCTCACAATGTCGGTTTTTAACGCTCACCGATCAACGCTCATAATCACTCACAATGTAACTACACTAACTACCATCTCAAGTGTTGGTCTCTAGCCCATGTCTCCCTCAGGTGTTAGGAATTACAAGCTCTCTCTAGGCATTACCACCTATCCCACTCCTGTTAGGACGACCCCGTTTCTCACAACGCACTCCTCTTGGTGTACTAGTGTTTTACAAAGTGAACCTCACAATTTAGGCACTCAATACAAATGATTTGTTCTCTAATACAAGTCGAGAACTCAATTAGGTACAACTCAAAGTTACAATCTCTCACAACCCTAATTAAACTATGTATGAAAATACTAGAAGCTCAAGTGGGTGTGTGTAACAATGAGATTCAATAAAACAAACTAAACACAAATAAATTCTAGCTTACGTAAATGAAAATCAAACAAATAAAATAGCTGAGTTTAGAAAAACTTCTCTAGATAATAACAAGAGAGAGGGAGAAGAGTGAATACTCAAACACCAAAGGATGATCTCCACTTGCTCTTGTAAAATTCTCTTCACAAATCAAAACTTGAAAAATGCTTAAAAGCTTTTTAAACAAACTCAAACCAAACTTTAAAACCCTTGTTAAACTCTCTTAAAACATTCTCATAGACCTTTTTGGTCTGAGGTATGAGGGGTATTTATAAAGACCCCAAAACATAAGAAAAATAAAGCAAAAAACTAAAAATCCAAAACTAGAACAGGTTGGAAAAAACTAGCCGTTACAGCATCAGTCGACTGACGTCTTTCATCAGTCGACTGATGAGCTGACCATTAGAGGTGTTTTCTAGCTCATCAGTTGACTGATGGACCTTATCAGTCGACTGATGATCTCATCAGTCGACTGGTCAGTCGACCAAAACAAAACAAAAACTTTTGGTAACTGTAGGTACTTTCATCAGTCGACTGATCGGTGGACTGATTGCATCAGTCGACTGACCAGTTAACTGATAACAAGTATACAGTCTGTTTAAAGAAAAAATCTGATTTTTAAACTGCTTTTAAAAATAGCAAACTTATTCATAAAAATATAAAACTTTGGAAAATGATTGTAAACATGAAATGAACATGTTAAAAAAACTGGCTTTCAAAAAGCATCTTCCAAATAAGAAATCTCTTTGTTTTAAAAATAGTCCAAAACATGAAAAAATGAAACACTTGTTTTTGTCATTTTGACTAAACCATGTTTTGAAATTTCTTGTATGACTTTATAGACTTGGTAAAAAGTATAAACTATAGTTGTTAAGTCTAAAAATCAAAAACATAATATTTTTTCAAATACAATAGAATATGAAACATATAAAAGTATATATCAAGATATATATTGTTTCATGTCTATATAGCTAAACCAAAACATATATGTGTAAATATATAACTATATATATACAAAAACCAAAACGTGTATGTGTGTATATAATTGAGCTTAAAGTACTAACACACATAATATAAAACCTAAACTAAATTACCCAAGCTTGATGAAGGTCTTCAATGAGCTCGACTTGGTAAACTTGCGAATGAAGCTTAAACTTGGATCTTCAACTTGAATTGCATTGCTTTACTCTACTATTCTGCCAACCTCCATTAGATATGATCGTGAAAGCCCGATTCCATCTAACCTCCAATGTATTGTTTGCCTAGAGTAGATACAAAACATAAATACTAGACAAATAACATTAGATGTAAATTCTTTGTAAATTATCATCAAAACAAAAGGACCCAACAATCTCCCCCTTTTTGATGATGACAAACAATTTACAAAAAGAGATATATGCATGAAATGGAATTAATATGTAAATTAGAATTATCATGCATATAACCAAAACAAGATATACTCATAATATTTCTCCCCCTTTGACAACATCAAAAGGAGAAAATAAAAGAATGAAGAGAGCGAAAGCTCCCCCTACAAATAAGGATGGTGAGTATAAAACAAATATATGGAATGAATCCCTTATCAAAATGCCCTATGGAATATATGCAATGATGACCAAGGCAAACATATGTGAGTAAGCATAGATGAAAAATATGCTAAACACAACTCACATACACAAATACAATGAGGACACATGTAGATATGTCAATATGAACAAAAATGTGTCTCAAAGCATAAACATAAAAACCATATATTAATAGATTTATGAAAACATGAGAATCACGAAAAAAGTTTTCAAATGAAAAAAAATCAACCAATAAAATCATAAATCATAAGATTTAAAACCAAAAATGATGTTTGATCAATAAAATAATTTTCTTTGTAATATTTGATCAAACCACATAAAGAACACATTATAAAGCACAAAAGATGATCCATAAGCACAAACATATAAATATCATCATAGAAGTGTTTTATAATAAATGCATATACTATACAAAACATCTTTTTTGTGAAAATATCTAACACTAAACAAAAGATGTCCTCTTTGCCCTCCCAAGAAATCTCCTATGCTCTAGAGTAAACTGGAGTCGGTACCATCTCCTTACGTCTCCCTTCAGACTGTGAGATACTAGTCTCTGCTTCTGAACTGAGTCCATATTGAGTATGTTAAGTACATTACTCACATCCTCCTTCCACTTATGGGCTACAAGAGGGTCTGATGACCCCTGGAACTTCGATGCCCTCATCTTCTGGTACCTCTCTACCGTACGGAGCCAAGCCTCCTGCTCTGTGGCTCTATTCGGGACTTCTAGTGGAATAGCTACAGGTGTGATCTCTGGGGATCTCTCTCTGATGGGAACGGCTAGTATCCCCTACAGCTGAGCTACCATTGGTGGTGGTGGCATGATATGATTTGCCACAAGCTCCTCAATTGCTGTTATCCTAGATATAAGGGGAGCTATGATATCTACTAGGTACTGGGATGCCTGCTGCGGCTTAGCTGGTGCCTGTTGTAGCTCGGGTTGAGCTTGTTGTGGCTCAGGTGGAACCTGCTATGACTCTGCCTGTCCAGTTCTCCGAGTAGGATGTATACCACGTCCTGCCATCTCTGATAATAAGAAATAAGAATTCATGTGTCAAAATGGACATATATATATATACATAATGTATCATAATACGATTTTCACAACATTTAGTATTCACACAAATACTTAAATTTACACAAAATAGTTGTCATAAAAAATAAAAAATAAAAAATAAAAAATAAAAATATTCTAAAAATTTTAAGATATACGCATATATCGTCCTCACTTATACTATAAAATTCTTAGCGGACACTATAAATGAATCCTAAGAAACTTTATCCTAGCTCCACGACTCGACACAGGATGATCCTAAGTATAGTGGAACTAGAGCTTTAATACCAACTGTGACGCCCCTGGGTTCACACAAGGCTGCAGTCCGAGGTGAAACCAGGAATGTCAAACCTGACATGTACCATACCGTGTAATAACATGTTTCACTATCATAATTACTATCTCTCTAGTAGAGTCAATAACAGATGTAGGTACAAAAGCAAGTAAAAGATAATACAAGATATATATGATGAAATAATACAGATAAAAATAATATTTCATCATCCAACATACAAAAATATAAAGTGAATCTCTAAAATAACTAGTCTGGAGATCTTAACAAGTCTCAAATACAGAATATCTGATAAAAAAAATAAGGCACACAGCCTTTACAACTTCTAAAACATAACTCTCAAATGTCTAAACAAAATGTCTATAGTGGAGCTCCATAAATAAAATAAAACTATAAATAAAAGATGGACGCTAATAAATATCGTCATCATGCCTGTGACTCTCCGTGCACCTGGCTCGTTACCTGAAATGGGAGGGGACAACGAGCGTCAAAGCGCTAGCGAGCAACATCACAACCAACCCCAAGGGAGAAGTCTCGTTGTATATAGAA
Organism: Asparagus kiusianus; assembly: GCA_022839385.1. NCBI lineage: Eukaryota > Viridiplantae > Streptophyta > Magnoliopsida > Asparagales > Asparagaceae > Asparagus > Asparagus kiusianus. The sequence goes on along the minus strand of BQKN01064478.1, from coordinate 410,809 downwards.
AATATAATTAATACATATATACATGAAATCATTGATCCTAACAATAAGAGGATTTTAGTATTTAGAAAATTACAACACGAGCATAGGTACGTCAAGCAAAATAATCCAAACAAGGAAACCCTCATGTATATACCTTGTATCTCAAATTGTAAATCTCTAAATACCAAACCCAAGATCTAATACAAGAACAATAATAAAAAGAAGACTAACCCATCTCAAAACTCAAATACCATGTCATGTCAAAACCCACATAAGTGTTATGTCTAGTCTATGTAAGTGTAAGTGTCATACTCAAGGTTTAAACAGGTGTCCAACACATGGACTAAGACTAGGTGTAGTGGATGCCCAACACATGAACTGCATATACAAATTGTCCAACACATGGACTGAATGATGAATGTCCAACACATGGACTGAATATGATGAATGTCCAACACATGGACTATACATAATAATTGCCTAACACATGGACTGAATGAAATGTGTAGAATATCGATGAGATATATGAAAAGGATGTATATACACTAATTTCACATGTGTCTCGATATGCAAATCTAAACTCATATCCGCAAGCCATCTCACATATGAAGATACATAATAAACAATAATTTCTAACGCCAAATATTTGAGGTGACTCCTCGTTAACATTAAAGGACATAACAAAAGTAAACATGCACAAACTGTGCCGGCGGTTAACCGAAATAGGCAGAAACCCTTCACAGGTTTCTGTCTACTTCAAAACAAATCTAGAAGTGATATCATTATTTCCCAAGGATAATATTACTGATATCAACATATATGAAACAACATGAAACAAAATATTAGCATGTAAATATATCGTCGAAACCCTAAATATTTATATACACATGTTTAAATGTTTTAAAAGCAAAAACTTGTGATTTACTTTATTATTAATAAATTTTAGATCTAAAATTTGTCAAAGTTATTGTTATAATCAATTAGAAAATTATGATAATGTATTCTTACTTCATAAGTTATAAAGATCTATCTTTTGTACACTAAAAATATGTTTTAGGCTCGAAAAATCCGAATAAAACTTAATAAAATATGCAAAATAAAAGGGTCCAGAGTTGGGTGAGATGTTACTCACCTCAAATGCTGAAAAACTCCTATCACGTGAAAGAGAACCAACCCCCTTCGCTGCACTGCACAAACCCGCTGAAAAATCCTCTAAAATCCCTCAAAATCGCCAAAGAAAAGAACTAGGGTTTGAGAGAGGGGAAAAGGGGATGCTAGGGTTTGGAACACAAGATAAAAGAGGTATTTTTCATGTTTAAACATGTGTATATATAACAGCAAACCCGAAAAACTACAGCCCAAAACCCGAAACTGGAAAACCCAGTCTGACTAGAAACATACTCTTCGGTATTTTGGTTGTAACTTTTGCTTACGACCTCGGAATTAGGTGATTAAAGATTTGTTGGAAATATACTGAAGATATCTACAACTTTTATCTTTTAGTGTATCAGTGTGTAAAATATAAAATCTCTCCACTAGTCATAAATTTCCAGATTTATACATCGAGCATGATTTGTGCATTTGCTCTTATATATATACATATATACATATATACATTGAATTGATCTCAAATCAATTTTTAGCACAATCAAACATCATAATATGTTATTTATAAATATATAACATATTTATTATTATCTATCATAAAATATTCAAATTTTTGGGGTTTTACACGAAAAGTCTTGGTTCATGTGATCAGATGTGCCTGTTGATATATCTTCCAAGTTTGCACCAGTGAATTCGTGTAGTCACTGGGATTGGTTTATTAGGCTAAAGTGAATTTGTGTAGTCACTTTGGTTAGTGAATTTGTGTAGTCACCAGAGTTTTGCTTGAGTTCCGACCAGGCCGAAATCGAATTGTGTGTAGTCCTCTGACCGATTCATGTAGCAACATTAGATGAAGGTAGAGGATTTGTGAACAGTCAGTTATCTGATAATATGAACATTGACACTATATGATATATGGACCAGTAACCTGTTATAGGATGGATAGTTACATGACCTCGTTACTTAGATGATTATTGATTCTTATGAGATGTGGACTAGTTATTTTTTTTTCATACATAGATCGGGATTAATATTTAATTATCTATAATTTGAGACATATGGTATATACATGAGGGTTTTCTTGTTTGGATTATTTTATTCGACGTACTACATCTCGTGTTGTAGATTTTTAAGTATTAATTTTATCTAGTTGTATGACCTTGTTACTCGAATGTTTATAGATTCTTTCATTTGTTATACTCTAGTGGTGGATTGCATCTAGCTTGTTAGTATTCTAACTGCATGTTTCTACTCATTATTAGTGTTATTGCATTGGTCATTCGACCGTTTTATTTTTTATTTTGGGAACTTACCGTGTGCCACACACCCTGACGTACTCCTGTTCTCTCGGGTTGTACGTCAGATTTAGAGGATGAACAGGTCCAGCTTGGAGACACGTCAGGGTTAGAGTAGTTTCAGCAAGAGTACTTTGTAGATAGAGCAGAAGAAGAAGCCGAAGCTTAGTTATTTCTTTCAGTTTGTTTGTGAAGCACTTTCCATTCCCGCTTGATCGATGTATTTTTTATTCCTTCAGTATTTGGTTGGATGGATTTGTATCAGGGCATGTTAACCTGAATATTATGTCTGGGATGATATTTTAGTTGTGATATGTATCATTTTGTTCTGAGTTGTTTTATTATATTCTCGCTACTGTGATCTGGGACCTGTACCTTCACTTTATATTGCTTGACGCTTAGCGTATTAGGTTGAGAAGAAATGGTCTATTATTTATTCTCCTCAATCTAATACGTCACGGGCTTATTCACGTCCCGATTCCTGGGTATTTCGGGAAGTGGGGTGTGATACTAACTGCTTCAATAATGTACAACTTCGCAAGCTTTTCCAATGAGAACTTCATATTGATTGGCAAGAAGTGAGCCGACTTAGTCAGACGATCCACTATGACCCATATAGTGTTGTTACCTCTTGTAGAACATGCTAACCCTATGATAAAATCTATTAAAATTTTCTCCCACTTCCATATTGGTATGTCGATATTTTAAGTTAATCTGACTTGCCTCTGATGCTTTGCTTTTATTTGCTGACATATTTCACACTCTGAAACATATTTGCTAATATCTCTCTTATTATTATTCCACCAGTATATCTCCTTCAAATATTTGTACATTTTGGTTCCACCAGGATGCATTAGATATCCAGAACGATGAGCCTCCTTCAAAATCTTCTTCTTCAATTCTGGATTATTCGGAACACAGAGTTAAATTATGAACCTAAGGGATCCATCACCATGTATTACAAAATCGGGTTGTTTACCATCTTCCACTCCTTTTTGGATGGCTTTCAAATCTAAGTCATCTTTTGGGTAATCTTAATCTCATCAACCAGAGCAGGTTGTACCTGGATGTTATTCAATTCGGCCAATGGTTGTTGACATCGGATCTCAATTCTCCACCGATCCAAATCTTCTAATATATGCCTTTGTCGAGAAATGAGACAAGCTATATTACTCTTTCGACTAAGGGCGTCAGCAACTACATTTGCTTTTCTTGGGTGATAATTAATACTAACATCATAATCTTTAAGTAGCTCTAACCATCTCCTTCGCCTCATATTCAACTCTTTTTGAGTAAAAATATATTTTAAACTCTTGTGATCGGTATAAATTTCACAATGCACTCAATAATGTCTCCAAATTTTTAAGAAAAAGTAATAGCCTCCAACTCAAACTCATGTGTTGGATAATTTTGCTCATAAGGTTTCAATTGCTGAGAACCATAAGATATCACTTTTCCATTTTGCATGAGGACACATCACAAACCTTTATGAGAGGTGTTGCTATACAAGGTAAAATCTTCTACTGCAATTGGTATAGTGAGAATTGGTGCAGATACTAGTTTGTTCTTTAACTCTAGAAAACTCATTTCGCATCCTTCAAACAAAACAAATTTGATTCCCTTTTGAGTCAAACGGGTCAAAGGTGAGCCAATACGAGAAAATCCTGCTACACATCTCCGATAATAACCCGCCATGCCAAGAAAGCTGCGGATTTTATGAACATTTGTTGGTCTTTTCCAATTCACAACTGCTTTAATTTTTGCTGGATCTACTTAGACTCCATCTTTCAAAATAACATGTCCTAGAAAAGACACATTATCTAACCAAAACTCGCACTTCTTAAAATTTGCATAGATTTTTTTCCTTTCTGAAAACACCGAGCAAATGCCGTAGATGTTCCTCATGCTCCTTTTGGTTCTTCGAATATATCAAGATATCATCTCTAAATATCATCACAAAATGATCTAAAAACGGATTGAACACCTATTCATGAGATCCATGAAAAATGCAGGTGCATTCCTTAACCTGAATGTTAATACAAGAAACTTATAATGATAATAACGGGTATGAAATGCAGTCTTTGGAATGTCTTCACCCTTAATCTTCAATTGATGATAGCCCGATTGTAGATTGATCTTAGAAAACACCCGAGCTCCTTGCAATTGGTCGAACAAATCGTCATTTCTTGGTAAGGGATATTTATTCCGTATAGTCACCTTATTGATCACTCAATAATCAATACAGAACCACATGCTACCAACTATCTTCTTCACAAATAACATCGGTGCGCCCAAGGTGAAATATTGGGTCTAATAAACCCTTTATCCAGAAGTTCTTGCAACTACTCCTTAAGTTCTTTTAGCTCTGTTGGAGCTATTTTATAAGGGGCCTTTGAGACCGAGCTTGTCTCTAGAACTAGTTCAATAGAAAATTCTATTTTCTTATCGGGTGGCATTCCGGAGAGACCTTTTGGAAAGACATCAGGAAACTCACGCATGATAGGAATTAGATCCAGACTAACTTCTTTCTGGCTTAAGACTTGCACTGACGCTAGAAAACTAGTGCACCCGCTTCTCAACATGCGATGAACTTGAAGAGCTGATATAATGCGCATAGGCTTTTGCACCTTACCGTCCTAAAAGAAAAACTCTGATTGATCGAGAATTCTAAACAACACTCTTTTCTCTTGACAAAGAATATATGCATGATTTCTAGATAACCAATCCGTTCTTGGAATGATGTCATAATCATGCATATTAAGGATGATCAGTACCGCTAGAAGTTCCATATCCACTATTTTATCTTACATTTGTAATACTTATTAGATATTAGTATGCTATCTCCTGGTGTGCTAACATACATTTCATGCTCTAAAGTATCACATGGAAACTCTTGCTGTCTAACAAATTGTGTAGCAATAAAAGAATGAGAAGCTCCAGAATCAAATAGTACTTGCACTAGTAGAAAATCTAGCATCCTAGATGGAATATTCTAGACGGAAATTTTTCCGTCTAGTTTGCTATTAAACTAGACGAAAAATTTCCGTCTAGAATATTCCGTCTAGAAAAAAGTATTCTAGATGAAAATTTTCGTCTAAAATAACAAAGTAGACGGTTTTAATAAATTTTTATTTTTTTAATGAGGATGAGCATCCTAGATGTAAATTTCCATCTAGGAAGTATCCTAGATGGAAAATTTCCATCTAGGATGGTGGGACCACAAGCGTACGCCCTTCCCCCCAAATTTTCATGCCGAAATTTCGTTTTCCCGCAACTCTGAAATAAAATCCCCAATCCGCCTAAAATTCATTCCCAAACTTAGGGCCTTCACTGGATCCCTCTCCATCATCCTCCTCATCCTCCATGAATATTCTAGAAGATGACTTCTCCTCCCTCTACTCATCTGTCTTCTTCCAAGACCCCTTACTCTCCCTACCTCTTCCCGAAATGCCCCTCTCCCCCTCCCCCTCCCCCTCCACCTCCCGCAAGCGCGGCCGCCCCTTCGGCGATGAGCGCCAGGAGTCCTCCTTCAACTCCATCAAGAAGTCTTTAGTCCTCCGACTACTCAGAGGAGGACTCAAACTCGAACTCGACCTCGAACGCTGACGGCAACGGCGGGCCCCAGTCAACCCCCCACCGCCACCCTCTCCATCCGCGCCGCCACCCTCCTGTCTGACCCCCACCCCCACCTCCACCCGACCCTCAACTTCAAGTTGTGGAGGCAGCGAACTATGGAAGGGTTCTTGATCGGGCTTAAGTTGGTGAGAGGGGCGTATTTGACGAGGGAGACCAAGCTGGCGAGCTCGTTGGGCATCGCTTCGCCAATTCACCCATCGATTCAGGAGACCCATGCTTGTTACGATGATTATGCTTCGTTTATGCTCGAGAGGATCGTCAAGGGGTCTGCGTCACTGGTGCTGGCTACTCATAATCTTGAGTCAAGTATAAATTTAATATCCCCCTCCGTTAAATATTTTAATGAAAATTAAGAATTTTTATGATCCCGTAATGCTATGTTGTTCCTTTCGCAATTGAGAATTTTTGTTCTATTAATTATTTCATTATGCCTAACTTGGATAAAACTTCAGAGGTTTAATTGAATTGCTGCTAAAGGGAATGTTCTTCCTAATGATGATAACCCACATAAGTAGACAACAACATTGATTGAAAATTTGAGCTTTGAAGAGGACAGTCAAATATCAGGACTAGTACAAAAATGAATCTAATTCAAAATTTGAGCTTTGAAGAGGACAGTCAAATTTCAGTTTATAAAAGAAACATCTTATGTTAGATACTATGCTGATTCTTTCATGGTAGGCTCCCACTAAAACCAACTGCTTACGTTTGTTACTCTTAACTAGGGATGCTGCAGTTGCATTGACCGAGAGGCATACGGATTCTGGTTCACTTCCCATAGAGGACTTTGATATGGAGATTGAAGATCAAAGTGGTCTGGATTCTTGAAGTGTATTAGGACTTATGGTGTTTATATTACCCAATTCTGGTGTATTTGCAACAGGAAAGTGGAATACTTAGAATTTGAATTTTTACTGCCAGTTAAGTTATTTAGCTCCTTTGAACGTGGGGGATGGGGGCCTACCGACGTGAGTGGGTTTCGTGGGCGGCTGCCCACTGTGCCGTGCAGCATGCGTCTCGTACGTGTGCGTTGCCAGCCCACGACTCGGGTTGTGTGCTCGAGCACGGGATTTTTTCCCACCGCGCGACTTCTTTCCCGCGTGTTTCTGCCCACCCAAAATTCGGGTCTGCCCCTTGCTCTCCCCTATAAATAGAGAAGGGGTGGAGGAGTTTTAGTGTGGGTTGTATTGGAGTTCTTTTGAGAGAAAAGAAAGAGTGAGTTGAGAGAGAACTTGTAATTGTTTGGTGTTCTCCTCATAGTGGAACACCCCTCCCGTGGATGTAGGCAAGTTTGCCGAACCACGTAAATCTATTGTCTCGCCTTTTACTGTGTGTTGTCATAGCTTGTAGGTTCCCTCAACATTTCAGTCTTAGAACTAATGAGAGGAAGAATGTATATTTCACTTTGATGAAATATATCACTTTCGATTCTTGTTTCCTTTGAGAAATAAGAATTTCAATATCTATTCTAGTTTCCTTTGAGAAACAAGAATATAGAGGTTGACTTGTGCTTTTGTGACATTAAAAATCTCTCAAGTGATATCGCTTCCACGGCATAAGGGCGTGACTCTGCGCCTAACAATTGGTATCAGAGCCTTTATTCAGATTGGCGGTGGTTGAGCTACTGATCTGAGGTGGTGGTTGATTATTGTGTAGTAAACGCAAGGTATTTGTTGAAATTCCTGAGAGAAGCGGACAAGCGAAGAATGGCGTCTACAAGTAAAACAATTAAAGTTGGAAAGTACGAGATTGAAAAATTCAATGGGAAAAATGATTTTTCCTATTGGAGGATGTAGATGAAAAATTCGTTGATTTCGCAGAAATTGAACAAAGCTTTGGTGGGAAAAGAGAAGAAACACAAGGATATGTCTGATGAGGACTGGGAGGAGCTGGATCTGGAAGCACGTGCGTCGATTATCCTTTACCTTAAAAGGGATATAGCTCTCTTAGTGGACTGGGGGGAAACGGCTGCGGACGTGTGGTTAAAGTTAGAGAGCACTTTCCTGAAGAAGAGTCTAACGAACCGGATCTATTTAAAATCCAAATTGTATACTTGAAAGATGGAGGAAGGTTCATCAATCCGGGAATACATCAACAAGTTCGATAGGATCTTATCAGATTTGAAAGATATTGACGTGACAGTAGAAGATGAGGATCAGACACTTCTACTACTTCTATCTCTGTCGAAGTCTTATGAGAATCTGGTTCAAACACTGATGCTTATGGGCGACAGTTTATCGATGGATGAGACTAGAACGACGCTTCTAGCGGATGATCTTCGAAAAATTATAACTAGTGATATGACCACTGGTGGTAACAAGAAACAAGCTCAGTGACTGTTTGTCTGAGAAAGAGGCAATGAGTGAGGAAAAGGCAAGGGAGGAAAGTCTAGATCTAAATCGAGACCTCTTGCGGGATGAGCATGTTTCAAATGCGATGAAGTTGGGCATTTCAAGGTCGATTGTCCTAACAAGAGAGTAGGTGGGAAAAAGATCAACAACAAGACTGAAAGACGAGAATGTAAGGAAGAGGCGAGTTACACTTCAGGGGAAGGGAGCGATAAGGAATGCTGTGTCATCACGGGTGGCGAGGATACCTCCGGGAAGTGGATTCTTGATTCGGATTGCTTTTACCACATGTGCCCAAATAGGAAGTGGTTTACAACCTATAGAAGAATTGATGGTAGAACCGTATTGATGGGGAATAACCATGCTTGTAAAACGGTGGAGCTAGGTGATATAAAAATCAAGATGCATGATGGAGTGGTCAGAACCCTAACGGACGTGTGGCATGTTCCCGACTTATGGAAGAATCTTATTTCAGTTGGTGCTTTGGACTCCGAGGGTTGCAAGATTGTAACAGAGGACGGAGTGAAGAGGGTTGTTCGAGGTTCCTTAACAGTGATGAAGGGTGTTCGTCACAGTAATCTATATACTCTCTCGGGTACGACGGTAACCGGAGATGCAGCAGTTGGAGCTGAAGGAAGTGGTGGAAACCCATGTGAGCACACATGGTTATGGCATAGGCGGCATGTGCACATGTCAGAGAAGGGTCTAGATCTGCTTGGTAAGAAGGGTTTGCTGAAGAATTTGAAGAAGCCTTGCATGGAATTTTACGAGGATTGTGTGTATGGAAAGGCGCATAGGATCCAATTTCTGAGGAGCAAGCACAAGAGCAGAGGGATACTAGATTATGTGCACACAGATGTTTAGGGTCCGGCTTCGACAACTTCTATGGGTGGCTCTAGATATTTTGTCTCATTCATAGATGATCATTCAAGATATACTTGGGTTTATTTCCTGAAGCATAAGAATGAGGTATTTGAGATATTCAAGGAGTGGAAGGTGATGGTTGAGAACAGGACGGGCAATAAATTGAAGACACTGAGATCTGATAACGGTAGATGAGCCTTCAAAGAGTTCTGTGATAAGGATGGGATTACCAGACACTAGACAGTTAGATCTACACCACAGCAAAATGGGGTCGTGAAGAGACTGAACCGAACACTGCGGGAGAAAACAGTGAGTATGCGATCATATGCTGGTTTAGGCAAAGAATGGTGGACAGAGTCGATTGTTACAGCTTGCTATATAGTGAATCGATCTCCACATTCGATATTAGATGGTGATACACCCTATCGGGTGTGGTCAGGGGAGCATGTAGATTATGAGAGACTCCGAATCTTCAGGTGTACCACCTACTATCACGTCAACGAGGGAAAGTTTAACGCGAGGGCCAAGAATGCAATTTTCTTGGGGTATGCAAAGGGTGTAAAAGGCTATCGCCTTTGGTGTACAGAAGATTCGAAGTTTGTGATCAACAGGGATGTTACATTTGATGAGAAGTCCATGATTGTTAGGGTGCCTAAAGATGGTGGTGTTGAGACTGTTGGGACTCTCGAGTCCTAGGATATTGAGATAGAACCTAAAGACCAATCAGGTTCTAGTCGTGTTCAAGTGGAAAGTCAGGTAGATGATGAGCTTGAGCAGGAGGAGGTTCAGCAGGAGAATACACTGGCACTATAACAACAGCAGCTTGAGGATAGCTTGGCTTCCACTAGACCAAGGCGAGCATACAAACCGGTACAGAAGCTGGGGGCTGATCAATCCCTGAAGCACTATGGGCATGTTAATTTGGTTGAGTACGCACTCTCGGTGGAGGATGATGAGCCGGCCTTCTTCAAGGAAACTATTCGAGACAAGAATAGTGAGAGTTGGTTGGCTGCGATGGAGGAGGAGATGAAATCTCTCCGGAAGAACCAAACATGGGAGGTGGTCTCATTACCCGTAGGAAGAAAAGCTATTGGTTGTAAGTGGTTGTATAAGAGAAAGGAAGATCCTTCAGAGCTTTGTGGTACAAGGTACAAGGCCAGGCTAGTGGCCAAGGGGTTTGCACAAAGAGAAGGTGTGGATTACAATGAGATATTTTCTCCGGTGGTGAAACACACTTCTATTCGGGTACTATTAAGTATTGTTGCTCATGGTGATCTTGAGCTGGAACAACTCGATGTTAAAATGGACTTCTTGCACGAAGACTTGGATGAAGAAATTGATATGCATCAACCTGAGGGCTATAAGGTTGAGGATAAGAAGAATCATGTATGTCGCTTGAGGAAGTCACTCTATTGATTGAAACAATCTCCTCGGCAGTGGTACAAACGATTTGACTCCTTCATGCTGAAGTATGGGTTTTCCTGAAGAGACTATGATTGTTGTGTTTACATTCGGAAACTTCGTGGAGGTGATTGTATGTGGATGCCATGCTTATTGCTTCTAAGAGCAGGGTGGAGATAGATAGGCTGAAATCTCAACTTGGTAAAGAGTTCGAGATGAAGGACATAAGCGCTGCAAGAAAAATACTGGGTATGGAGATTAGAAGAGAGCGGACGAATCGGCGATTGTTCTTGAGTCAGAAGGGCTACATAACACGGGTGATCGTAAGGTTCGGGATGCAAAGTGCAAAGTCGGTGGCGACTCCATTGGCTCAACACTTCAGGCTCTCAGGTAAACAATCTCCCACTATAGCGGAAGATAAGGCACACATGGAGCGTGTTCCCTATGCTAGTGTAGTTGGCAATTTGATGTATGCAATGGTGTGTACACGCCCTGATATTTCACAGGCAGTTAGTGCGTTAGTAGATTCATGGCGAATCCGGAAAAGACGCACTGGGAAGCGGTGAAATCGGTCCTGAGATACTTAAAAGGTACCACGGATACGGGTCTGTATTTTGGTGGAGATACATGTCAGGTCCACGAGTATGTGGACTCAGATTATGCGGGCGATCTAGATAGACGACGATCTACTACTGGTTATGTATTCAGGATACGTAGGGTTCCAGTTATTTGGCAATCGATGTTGTAGGCTACAGTGGCACTTTCTACAATAGAGGCCGAGTACATGGTCATGGTGGAGGGAGTTAAGGAAGCATTGTGGTTGTGGGGTCTTCTAGAAGATTTGGGGATTGAGCAGGAGAGCGTGAACTTGTGGTGCGATAGCTAGAGTGCGATTCACTTGGTGAAAAATCAAGTTCACCATGCTCGTACCAAGCATATCGACGTCAGATATCATTTTGTGCGGGATGTCATAGAGGAAGGAGATATTTCTCTCATGAAGGTGCATACGAATGAGAATCCCGCGGACATGTTAACCAAGGTTATCACAGGTAGTAAGTTCCAGAATTGCTTGGACTTGCTTCATATCAGCCCGTGTTGATTTGCCCAAGAGGGAATGGCCCTACGGAGTGGTGATGGAGGTGAGGTGAAGACTATGTTGGAGAATAGTAGCAGAACTACGGTTAGCTTGATCCCGGTGGAGGGTAAATAGGCAGCCGCGGATAGTGGCGCAGCTGGTTTGGCCTGATGTGGCCTGGATCTCTCTGGTGGAGTTCGTGTGGTTCTTCAGGTGTTCGTCCAAAATTTGAGGTTTATCAAATGATGTATGAGGTGGAGAATTGTGAACGCGGGGGACGGGGGCCCACCCACGTGAGTGGGTTTCGTGGGCGGCTGCCCACTGTGCCGTGCTGCACGCGTCTCGTAAATATAAACAAGCTAGATAATTGAGTTGAGAAAACTTCTCAAGAACAAGAGAGATGGAGATATGAAGTGGAAAGCCCAAACCAAAGATGATCTTCTCTTCTTATGAAACAATCTTCACAAACTTAAAACTTTTAACTCACACTTAAACAAAACTTAAAATCTTATAAAAACTTGTTTAAAACATCCCTTAGTAGTAGAAAATAGTTATGGCAAATGGGTATATATAGGGTAGAAGAAAACAACCCTAAAAACGCACTAAAATAAATAAATATCAGCAATTTACCATTACTGTGCAACGGTAACATTGGCGATCAACCGTGACGATCGACCATGAGAAGCAAAGCTACAAAACTACTCTCTGGACTATAGACGGTCGACTGTGATGGTCGACTACACTGTAGCACGGTCAACTGTAGCGGTCGACCGTGAAAACTGACAGTTTCTGAAATCTGGAAATCTGTGTATCTGGCATTGTAAAATCAATTAAAAATAGTAAATCAATTCTAAAAATCATGAAATTTTGAGAGAAGATTTTATACATGTTGTTAAACATGTTAGAGAAACAATTTATAAGATATCATTTCCCAGTTGAGATAAATAAATGTTTGAACACAGATATACAGTTTATGAAAAACTGCTAAAAACTCGGTTTTGTAAATTCAATTAAAAATAACAAAACAACTCCAAAATTAGTAAAACTTAGGGAAATGCTTTTATATATGAATATAAATATATAAATAAGAAATTTTTCAAATTTCATTTCCCAATTATGAAAACTCATCTATTTTGCAAAAAGATGAACGAACATGTGCACGAACATGAACTTATTTAAAACTTGATTTTGTAAATTCAATTAAATATAACAAATTAATTCCAAAATTAATAAAACTTTGAAGAACATTTATAAATAGAAATTGAACATGTTAGAAAAAGAATTTCTCAAATTGAATTTCTCATTTGTAAAAACTCATGTATTTTGCAAAACTTGTAAATACATATGTATATAAACTTCTTGATTTTTAACTATTGAGTTAAATAATATTTTGAATCCTTATAAAATGATTGTACAGACTTAATAGAATATGTATATAATGGTTGTTAAGTCCAAAAACTAATAACTCAACATTTTGTCAAAATTACTCAAAATCAAGAATTGTTTGTATGTGTGACATTGAGCTTAAAGTATCTAACACACATAATATAAACTCCTAAACTAAATTACCCAAGCTTGATCTTGACCTTTAATATACTCTTCTTGCTAAACTTATGAATGAAGCTTGAACTTGAATTTTTAACTTGAATTGCATTGCTTCACACCGATATTCTGCCAACCTCCATTGGATATGATCGTTGAAGCTCGATTCGGTTGGCCTCTTTGTTTTGATGATGTTAACAAACAATTTATATCTAATATTGTTTGTCTAGTGTTTATGTTTTATATTTATTCTAGGCAAACAATATGTTGGAGGATGGATAGAATTGCGCTTCAACGAACATATCCAATAGAGGTTGGTGGAATAGTGGTTGAAGCCTATACAATTCAAGTTAAAGATCCAATTACAAGCTTCATCCAAGTTTACCAAGTTAAGCTACAATGAAGATCAAGATCAAGCTTGGATAACATTAGTTTAGGTTTATATTATGTGTGTTAGTACTTTAAGCTCAATCATATATACACACACATTATATTGGTTTCCTTGTATATATAAATAGTTATATATATACAACACAAGTTCTGTTTTTATATATATAGCCTTATATATATACACAATTTTGTTTTGGTTTCCATGTATATATAGTTTCATATATACATATATATTTGGTTTCTATGTATATATATAGTTATATATATACATACATAGTTTTGAGTTTTCATGTTCATAAATATGAAATCACATATTTCATATTTATTATTGTGTTTTAGAAAATATTGAATAGAATATGCATATTTATAAAAATATTATGTTTTTAGTGTATAAAATTCATAACAACATTTTATATCCTTTATTAAGTCTATAAGAATGTTTAAAAATGTTTTAATGTTGTGTTTATGTCAAAACATCAAATTTCATGTATATCAACTTTTTATGTTTTGGACATACTTGCAAAATACATGATTTTTCACAATTAGGAAATGCAATTTGAAAATTTTCTTCATTTACATGTTTATATTAATATATACAAACATTTTCCCAAGTTTTACTAATTTTGGAGTTTTTTAGTTATTTTCAATTGAATTTACAAAAACGAGTTTTTAGTAGTTTTTTAAAAACTGTTTATCTATATTCAAACATTTATTTCTCTCAACTGGGAAGCAAGTTTTTAGAAATTCTTTCTCTAGCATGTTCATTTACATGTCTAAAACCTTTTCACAAAATTTCATGATTTTTGGAGTTTCTTTACTACTTTTAATTGATTTTATAAAATCAGATATGCAAATTTCCAAAATGCTAGATTTTGGGGTATTTTGTTCTTTTCAGCCTATAACGGCTAGTAACGGCTAGTTTTTGATATTTTCGAGTTTTGGGGGTTTGTGGCTGGTTTAAGAGGCTATAAAAAGCCCTCAACTTTTATTGTTTCTCATGGATGTTTAAGAGAGTTTTAAAAAGAGTTTTACAAGTTTGTTTAAGGGTTTTTAAGTTTATTTCAAGAGTTTGTTTGTAAAGAAACTTTCACAAGAGCTTGAGGAGATCATTCTTTGGTGTTTGGGCATTCGACTCTTCTCCCACTCGCTCTTGTCATCTTTAGAGAAGTGTTTCTAAACTCAATCTAGCTTTACATTTATATATAATTGTTTGATTATCATTTTATTAAGCTAGAATTTATTTGAGTTTAGTTTGATTTGATTTACTCTTTGTTTACAGACACAACCATTGAGATTATTGTATTTACATACATTGTATAATTAGGTTGTGGGATTGTGTGACTTAGAGAGTTAGCCTACATTGAGTTCTCATCTATTGTAGAGAACAAATTTGTTGTATTGAGAGCTTCATTGTGAGATACACTTTGTAATACACTTGTACACCGAGAGGAGTGTGTGGTGAGAGACGGGGTTATCCCAAGAGGAGTGTGGTAGGTGGTAATACCTAGAGATAGGTTGTAATTCCTAACACTTGAGGAAGACACGAGCTAGAGACCAATACTTAGAGGGTGTAAAGTGGGATTGCAAGAGTGTGGATTGTAAAGTTTTCGGTTAGCTAGAAAACCGTGTTGTGTGGTGTAAACGTTATTCGGGTGAGCGTAAAAAACCCGGTTGTGATAGTGGAGATCTCCTCGAGGTGAGGAGCGGAGACGTAGGTCATGGGGACCAAACTCCGTGATCATATCATTTGTTTATGATTGTATTGGCGCACTTATTTTCATGTTCATATCTTATATCGCTATTGTGTATTGCTCATTGTTTATTTAACCCACTATCTAGTTTATGTTTATTTCACCATTGCATTAGTTTATATATTCTTGCATATATTTTATCATATACCTCTTTGCTAGGATATATCTCTTTGTTCATGTTACTTATCCTAGCTCATATATCTTGTTGTATTTCATACTTCTTAGGATAACTTGTTATTAGTTTTAATTGGCATAAAATCGGATTAGATTAGCATCACACCCTAATCACCCTCCTCTAGGGTCTACAAATTCCATCTATCCTTCAACATGTTGTTTGTCTATAATAAATAGATAAACACAAACACTAAACAAACAACATTAGTGGTAAATTATTTGTTAAACATCATCAAAACAAAGAGGCTAACAATCTCCCCCTTTTTGATGATGATAACAATTTATAAAAAGGATATATGCATGAAAGAAATGAATATACAAAGTATAGTATATCATGCATATAAACAAGAAAGGTTATACGCATAGTATTTCTTCCCCTTTGACAACATCAAAAAGGGGAAAACCATAAAGTATAAAGAGAGCAAAAGCTCCCCCTACAAATAAGCATGGGTGAGTATAAAACAAATATAGAGATTGCTCCCCCTATCAAAATGCTTTATGGAATATGTACAATAAAGATCAAGGCAAATATATATGAGCAAGCATAGATTAAAAATATGCTAAACACCACTCACATATAAAAAAAATACAATGAGGACATATAATGATATGTTATTATAAAATAGTGTGTCTCAACACAAGCCTAAAAATCATGTATAAAAATAGATTTATGAAATCAAAAGAAAGAAGAACATGAGTATCATGAAAAAAGTTTTCAATAAAAATAAATCACTCAAATGAGATCATAAATCAAATAAAATCCATAAAAATAAACCATATAAGGTAAGAGAGAAAAATATATCAAGCTCTTAAGCTTGTTTGTTTCAGCCCATACAAACATTTTACCACTGGTAAACACGATTTGGGAAATAAACACCCAATAAATTCGGGGGTTATATAAACACAAATCTCTTATCAAAATCAAAACTAATAATCATGAAAACAAAAGAATTAAAAAAAAAGTTGTTTTCATATAAAAAAATTTCAAAAACATTTTTCAAAACTAAGACAAAAAAATAAAAACATTAAAATTCTTGGTTAAAAAAAATCAAACATGTTTTAGTACCCAAGCATTCTTGGTACCAAAGGGTTTAGGGACATGACCCTTATCATTTAAGCTCAAAGCCCTAGGGTTATGAATCCTCTTAGGTGCATGTGGTGCACGAACACGGTCATAATAAAAATTACTCAAATAATCCTTCTAATTATAATAAGTACAATAGAAAGGAAACATTTTCTTATGTTGACCAAACGGTTATGCACGGGACTGTTTGCGTCGAAAGTTGATGTATTCATTACGGTATTCATTACAACTTCAGTCGTTACAATGAAAACAAAAAAATATAGTCTTTTTATAAGACTATTACACAATAAAAATAAAATTACAACTCTCGTCAAAACAAATGCAGGGAGATCGTTTATCGATCTTCTGCTTGTGCGGGATCTTTGTCTGTGTCGGGGATTTTGATATCTGTGGACCGCCTTAGATCTGGATCCGGTTGATGGAAAATTAGGCAGAGCTTCGCCTTCAACGAGGACGTGTTTGATTAAAGTGCTAAAATCGACCAAGCGAAATCAATAGCTCTTCTCGAGATTAAGACCAAGCCTAATATCAAGGAACGATGGAATCAGGCTTTACATCCTTCGAGTAGCTCCTTATTTATGCTGGAGTTCGCCGGGATCTCGCTAACCCTTGCTGAAATTCGTGGCTCTTGGCTCTGGAGTTTGACAGCACCTCCTCGTCTTGATAATAAATCCCCCGTGTGAAAGGAGGCCCTGTGAAAGGATACGGGTATATGGATAAGAATGATGGATTTCTCCTTATCTTCAATTAATAACTAATTAACCATGTTTAGAGATAGGATTTAGGCAGTTAGGAACCTCTGGAACAGAGAAGATCTCGTGAAAACCCGTCGAAACCGCCAAAAACGCGTTTTCGGGTCAAAACTGCGCGAAACACACCGCTGACCTGCGGGGGGCGCCGGTCGGCTCGGTCCGACCCACGCCGCTGTGGGTTGGCTCGGTTTGACCCGCGTCGCCACGGGTCGGACTTGGTCGACCCGCGTGTGCGTGGGTCGGCTCGGTCCGACCCGCACAGACGCGCGGTTTTGGCGTTTTTGCTGAGTCCTTTGGTGTTTTCCGGTTTTTTAGGACTTGTATTCTCCACCGTTTTGCATAATTGATCGTCTTGTTGACTTGTACGCTTCGTTGTGGCACTAACCGTCGAACACGCGTTGGTTGATGCGCGCGTGTTGATCGATACGCACGAACTGATTGACGCACGCATGTTGATCAACGCGCGTGAGTTGATTAACGAGCGCATGTTGACCGACGCGTACAAACTGATTGACGCGCGCGTGTTGACCGACATGCACGAGCTGATTGACGCGCGCGTGTTGACCGACGCGTGCGAGCTGATTGACGAGCGCGTGTTAACCAACGCGCACAAACTGATTGACGTGCGCGTGTTGACCGACGCGTGCGAGCTGATTGACGCGCGCGTGTTGACCAACGCGCACGAGCTGATTGACGAGCGCGTGTTAACCAACACGCACGAACTGATTAACGCATGCGTGTTGACCGACAAGCCAGAGCTGATTGACGAGCACGCAGACCACTCGGTTCGCCGCTTCGTTTCATGCGCGCGTCGGCTTCAGATAATCCTCTTAGACTCAGATATCAACATTCGCCGTCTTCTCTCTATTTCGAGGTATATTTAGGGACCTATAGGCAATGTTTGACGCCTACAGATACCCCTTCCAAAGAATTTCATGACTCGTTCTTTTATAAGGGAGTCTGGAATGCTTTGGATAAAATATGCCCTTTCCTCAATCTCGCAGAGGGACCTGTGAACTGCTTCAATCCTTGACTCCTTCGGCCTTCAGTCTATTCAGTGCTTTGTCGAATAGATGAAGTTTTTTCGGTGCTGCGTTTATCGTCTAACCGTTGTCAAAATCTGGGATTGAAGTAGATGCGTAAGTTTTCGAATTTAGCTCTTGTCATTGAGTTGACTTTGAACTAATCATCTTCGTCAGAAACTCATGTCTAAATGCGATTAAACTCTCTGGAATCATCATTTGCCCTATTTTGGCAAAATGGCTGACGCGCTGGCTAGCGTTGACTTTTGTTGTAACGTATTGAACGGCGTTGACCAAGAGCTACGCGTTGATCGGCGTTGACCTTAGGATTTTGCATTGATCGGCGTTGACTTTCATCGCAACACGCTGAGTGGTGTTTACACAGTTTATACATTTATGTTTACTAGAGTCTACACAGTTTAGGCTCTTAAGGTGTTGGAGCGTGACGGTCGCAAATTTTAGGCTGCAGGACCAACTATTAAAGTTGTTTCGTATGCAGATATGGATCTTATCCCAAAGTCTTTAGATGCTCAAGTCACGAGACCAACTAATGAAGCTGATGCATCAATGAATCATATTTATAGAATTTTTGGCAAATTTTCAGCCATTAATGGGTTTGATTAGCCTTTACCGACTACCGTTTGAGTCGGGCTAGCGTGCAGATTGTTTAAATCCGTTCTGCACGTGATATTGTGCTAAAAGAGTTAACTCTTTTAGTGCTATGATATTGAATATGTAGACTTCGTCTTTCTCACAGGAATAGACTACCCAGCAACGCATGTTAGACGCTGAATCAGGATTTTTGGCAAATCCTCAGCCTTCAACGGATTTGACGTACCTTTACCGATTACCGTTTGAATCGGGCTTGCATGTGGATTTGTCTAAGTCCGTTCCGCGTGTGATGTTGTGCTAAAAGAGTTAACTCTTTTAGTGCTACGATATTGAATACGTAGACTTCGTCTTTCTCACGAAAATAGACTAACCGATAACGCGTGTTAGGCATTGACTTATCCTTACTTAGGCTTCAGGATAAAAATTCCCCGCGTGTGTAAGGTGTGGATTTTAAAGTTATAATGTTGAAATATTGTGTCTTCTCTTGGGGCGAAGATGAACCCGATGTGGGGGAGGAAGAATTTTATATTCTATTTCCCAAAACTAAAGAGGAAGAATTTCATATTCTATCTCCAGTTGCCAAAGGAAACTCAAAGTGGGATCTCCACTTCCAGAATCTGGGAAGGTGAAACTAAGAGTGGGATCTCCACTCTGAGAATCGAAATGATTCGGATAATCCTAACTGTCGGATGGTTTGATTACCGAACTAAAGGTGGGTTTCTCGTTTATCAAGAGTGAATTATGATTTTGGCCCTAACTGTAGGAAGGTTAGACCAAGCGGGTGTTTGAGGTGACCTTAACTATAGGAAGGTTTGATCACTCGATTTGAAGGTGGATCTCTCGTTCATTGGAGGAATCGAAAGGGGATTTTGGTTTTGGCCCTATCTGTAGGAAGGTTTGACCGAGTGGAAGGTTTGAGACGATCTTAACTGTAGGAAGGTTTGATCGCTTGATTTGTGGACCTCTCGTTCATTGGAAGAATCAAGAGGGGATTTTGGTTGTGGCCCTAACTGTAGGAAGGTTTGACCAAGTAGGAGGTTTGAGACGATCCTAACTGTAGGAAGGTTTGATCACATGATTTGTGGGCCTCTCGTTCATTGGAGGAATCGAGAGGGGATTTTGGTTGTGACCCTAACTGTAGGAAGGTTTGACCAGGTAGACAGTAGGAATGGGAGTACAAATCATAGTGGGAGTGTTGACTTGTACCGATTACTCAATGGGGATTCTTGGTGTCAAGTGATAAGAACTTAACACAAAGGGGTTTGATAATTCGTCAAGGATTAAGACATTAAAATTCTGAGTACCATGTCCAAACTCTAACATTGAGGATGTTGAGTACACAGATACAACAAAAGTTTGAGCAGATTTAACCAGATGGAATTTTGATGGTCTACCGTCAATTAGTCTGATCGGTGGAGGATTTTGTAGTGGAAGACTATGAGTCGTCAAAAAAAAGTGTTCAGAAATCACAGTGGGGGTTTAGTGATTTTTACTTTATTTGTAATGATCGGGTTATCCCTAAGAAAATTATATGTAGCATTCTTTCGGGAACTTCCCGTTACATGAATCATCCACCCCCAGCTTCCTTTGTGGAACTGGGCCTGACTTTGTACCCTGTTACATGATCGGGATATCCTTAAGAATATTACGTATAAAAATTCTCCAGGAACTTCCCGTTAAAGGTAGAAAACAGTCAAGACTTATATACCTATTGGAGTATTGAGCAGCAGTTTATACTCGTATACTCTTCGGAGTGTAGGAAGGAGCAGTTTATACTCTTATACTTATCAGAGTGTTGCCGTTCTCATCTGGCTTATCCCAACGTTATGATGCCGGCTTCAACCAAGGTTTGGATGCTATTCTTGAGAGCAAAACAATCCTTGGTGGGATGAAGGACCCTCCTGTGGTACGCATAGTACTCTGGATCCGTAGTTTTGTCAGCTTTCTCCTGATTTGTGATAGGTGGAAACTTGATCTTGTTATTTTCAAAGAGAGATTCGAAGATGGCTGGAATATCTTCGTCCTTAAAGGAATACTCTTTTTGGAGTCTTGAACCCAAAGTCTTCTGCTATCTTTGGGGTTGCTGTTGCGACGTCTGATTAGCGTCAATAGGTGCTTTCCCTTTACCACAGGAGGTGAAATTTAATTTCGAAGAGTTAGCCGTCAATTGGCTTCTTTCGGCTTTCTTCCTTCTGAGGAAGCGTTCGGCCTACTCTCCGCGCATCTTCAACTCTTTCTAGTTGTTGGACGGTACTACTCCCATAACTTCCAACACGTCCAAAGAGAGGTTGTTGTGATAGGTTTGGAGGATGAAGTTCTCTGTGATCGGATCTCGGTAGTTCATCGCTTTATTCCGGAAGCGCTTGACGAAGTCGTCGACCGTTTTGTCATCTTCTTTCTTCTCATCAAAGAGTGTCCTGATTGACACTTCGGCATCATCATCAAAGAAGTGAGCGAGAAACAGGTTCTCCAGGTCGTCCCAGCTGTTGATGCCTCCAGACTTGAGACGGCGGTACCAATCGAAGGCGGGCCCACGAAGGGTGCTAACGAATGACTGAACCATCGAGGTTTCATTATCGGATATCATGCCCAAGTGGTACTTAAAGTAGATCAAATGCTGAGTGGGCGAACCCTCTCGTCAAACGGCATGAAGTTGATCAGGTTAAACTTTGCCGGATACGGGATCGAATCTCACTCTCTCGGGTAAGGACACGGAATTCTGGACTTCTTTACCTCTCGATAAGACATCAAAGCGTTGACTTTTCTTTCGAGGTCCTTCATCTTTTCGTCCTCGTCTCTATCATGCTTCGGACGATTTGTGAGAGGGACAACGGGGCCACCCCCAGTATTGTTATCATCGGCGAGACTAGCCCTGGTGTTGTTGTCTTCAGTGGGGCCACCCCCAGTGTTTAGGTCAATGGGAGGGTTCTCAGTATTGAGACGTTCATCCACATCTGAATCTCTACTTACTTGGTCAGCAAGGTTGCGACGGTTGAATTTACCGAATTGATTGGACAGAACCCGAATTTGTTAGTCATACTCTTCCCTCATTCGTAGCATAGCCATTTCCATTTCAATTTTGAATGCCTATTTCTGTTTGGTTGGAGCATCCTCGAGAATTTTGGCGATTTGTTCGGTGTTGATCATGAATGGCTCGTGGGATTATCCTGGGCTGGACACCGTTTTGTCAGAAGCGATTATAGAGTTGGTATCAGATGCTTCATCATCCAAGGATAATCCCCTCTGTATTCTCTGATAATCCCTCTGCCTAATGGTTCCCGACCGCAATCGGGTTAGACAATGCGATATGAGTGTATCAGAACTAGAAGGTCGAGCCGACTTTCCCTTATCAGCCATGTTACTCGTGACAGCGGATTGTTTAGGTCCAATAGCTTCTAGCTGAAGTTGAGACATTAGTTGGGCCATTCCCGAATTAACCTCTCTTCCTGGAGAAAAGTCGGGGCTAGAACCACTTGAAACAATCGGAGACTTTTCCTTATTGACCATGTTGATAGTAACTTCTGGGAATTCGTCATCTCGAACAGCCAATCGTTTCTTATAGAAATGCCTTGGCTTGGTTTTCGATGCTTTCGTGGAAAACCTTTGGAATATCGAGACCCTCTATGGAGCGGTCTTAGGATAGCTACACGTTGATAATACTGTCCTGATAAGTTCGGCGCACGAGCAGTGAGATTTTATTTCCTGGGTATTTCTCATCCGAGACTTGTTCGTACCCCAGCCTGATAGTACAACTCGTCGGTCAGATGACCGGAGCAACCTATCGTGTGTTGGCACGACTCCCCTGGTATAACATTGTCATCATCAGATGAATACGTTTCTTTCAGGGGGTTTGCCGCTTTATTAGCGTTCTCAAGAGGCACGTATTTGGAACCACGCTTTTGGGAGCACGGGATCTCAACGGGCTCCTGGTCTTGAATACACACCCCCATGCGGGTGGAAACTGGAGTTTTCCCTTTATAAGAAGACTTGAAATTGCTGCGAGGGCATGTGCGACCACCAGCTCGATGAGTCGCTCAGGGTGCAGTCACCGGACCCAAGAGTTCTTCGATCAAAAATTTGCCTCGATCTTTACATCAAAAACCCAGGCGATCTGCCATCCTCATCTTGAAATGGGACAAGTCTATGCTGTCGCGGGGCTCCACCAAAGGTATGGAACTCAAAGAGATCGACGAAACCAGTGCAGAACGTCTTTTGTCTTGACCTTAGCGCGGGTCAGACTTAGGCGACCCACGGGTTGGAGGGTCGGATTAGGTGACCAGCGGCTTGGAGGGTCGGATTTGGATGATCCGCGGCTTGGAGGCTCGGATTTGGGTAACCCACGTGCTAGAGGGTCGGATATGGGTGATCCGCTCGCTGAAGGGTCGGTTCTGGGTGACCCGTAAAGTGGAGGGTCGGATTTGAGTGACCCGCGAAGTGGAGGGACGGAATTGGGTGACCCGCGGTTTGGCGGGTCGGATTTGAGTGACCCGTGTTTTTTGATCTTTTCGGCCGTCGTCTTGGACTTTGGCCTCCAAATTTGATGCAGTCTTGGTGGCTTCTTTTCCACTTCTTCCTTCTGCAACTTTTTGGCCTCTTGCACAAGAATTCTTGCATGTGCAAGCAATGCGCGGCTTCTTTGAATGCGCTCCTCGAGGGTTGAGCTGGTCCGTTTGACTTGGATCCATTCATCCATTGATAATTTGGAGGATTGGTCATTCGTCCGCTGTTGGGGTGCTCGACGTTCCTTGAATTTCAGATCCGCTTCGTATCGGATCCCCTCTACGGGCTCCAAAACTTTGGTGAATTGGTGCGCGATGCATTGGCGCTACCTTTTGCGAGCTCTTTTTGATAAAGTACACGCGCCTTCTGTACTCAACTCCTTGATTGAGGAGGAGTTCAGATCTGCAGATCCGGACTCGTTGGAGGCCGAAAAGACGTTGCAAGGTGCAACTACTTCGGCAACGGGGGCGTTGATCTTCCTACGCTTGCGAGAAACGGAGGATCTGGAGGAGGACGAGAGGTATTCTTCGTACATCTGTTGGTCGAACTCGTATTGGACCAGTTCTTTAACCAGGATCTTAATCATCGGTTGCGACACGATGGCCTCGACAGTGAAACCGTTGGCTCCCACTGTGGTCGCCAGTTTGTTTGCATCGAAAGTTAATATATTCATTGCGGTATTCATTACAACTTCAGTCGTTATAATGAAAACAAAAAATGATAGTCTTTTTATAAGACTATTACACAATGAAAACAAAAATTACAACTCTCGTCAAAACAAACGTAGGGAGATCGCTTATCTGTCTTTTGCTTGTGCAGGATCTTTGCCTATGTCGGGGATTTTGATATCCATGAACCACCTTAGATCTGGATCCGGTTGATGGAATATTAGGCAGAGCTTAGCCTTCACCGAGGACATGTTTGATTAAAGCGCTGAAATCGACCAAGCGAAATCAGTACCTCTTCTCGAGATTAAGACCAAGCCTAATCTCAAGGAACGGTGGAACCGGGCTTCAGATCCTTCGAATAGCTCCTTCTTTATGTTAGAGTTCGTCGAGATCTGGCTAACCCTTGCTAAAATTCGTGGCTCTTGGCTCTGGAGTTCGACAGCACCTCCTCGTCTTGATAATAAATCGCCCCTGTGAAAGGAGGCCCTATGTTTGTATTTATAGGGCTCCGGATGCGGGTATGTGGATAAGAATAATGGATTTCTCCTTATCTTTAGTTAATAACTGATTAACCATGTTTATAGATAGGATTTAGGTAGTTAGGAACCTCTGGAACTGAGAAGATCTCGTGAAAACCCGTCGAAACTGCCAAAAACGAGTTTTCGGGGCAAAACTACGCGAAACACACCGCTGACCCGCGAGGGGCGCTGGTCAGCTTGGTCCGACCCACATCGCAGCGGGTCGGCTTGGTCTGATCAGCGTCGCCGTGGGTCGGACTTGGCAGACCAGCGCGGGCACAGGTCGGCTTGGTCCAACCCGCGCCGCCGCGCGTCGGACTTGGCCGACCCGCGTTAGCGCGGGTCGGCGTGGTCCGACTCACGCGGACGCACGGTTTTGGTGTTTTTACTGAGTCCTTTGGTGTTTTTTGATTTTTCGAGACTTGTATTCTCCATCGTTTTGCGTAATTGATCGTGTTGTTGACTTGTACGCTTCGTTGAAGGACTGACCGTCGAATGCGCGTTGGTTGACGTGCGCGTGTTGATCGATGCACACGAACTGATTGATGCGCGCGTGTTGATCGATGCGCACGAGCTGATTAACGAGCGCGTGTTGACCGACACGCACGAACTGATTGACGCGCGCGTGTTGACCGACGCGCGCGATCTGATTGACGCGCGTGTTTGTTGACCGACGTGTACGAGCTAATTGATGCGCGCGTGTTGACCGACGCACACGAGCTGATTGACGAGCGCGTGTTAACCAACACGCACGAACTAATTGACGGGTGTGTGTTGACCGACACGTGTGTGTTTGACCGAGTGGGAGGTTTGTGATGATTCTAACAGTAGGAAGGTTTGATCTCTCGATTTGTGGGCCTCGCATTCATTAGAGGAATCGAGAGGGGAATTTGGTTATAGCCCTAACTGTAGGAAGGTTTGACCAGGTAGACAGTAGGAGTGGGAGTACAAATTATAGTGGGAGAGTTGACTTGTACCGATTACTCAATGGAGATTCTTGGTGTCAAGTGATAAGAACTTAACACGAAGGGGTTTGATAATTCGTCAAGGATTAAGATATTAAAATTCCGAGTACCATGTCTGGACTCTAACATTGAGGATGTTGAGTGCACAGATACAATGAAAAGTTTGAGCGGATTTAATCGGAAGGAATTTTGATGGTCCCATCGTCAATTAGTCTGATCGGTGGGGGATTTTGTGGTGGAAGACTATGTGCCGTCAACCAAAAAGTGTTTAGAAATCATAGTGGGGGTTTAGTGTTTATCACTTCATTTGTAATGATCGAGTTATCCCTAAGAAAATTACAATTAGCATTCTTTCGGGAACTTCATGTTACATGAATCATCCACCCCCAGCTTCCTTTGTGGAACTGGGTCTGACTTTGTACCCTGTTACATGACCGGAATATCCTTAAGAATATTACGTATAAAAATTTTCCAGAAACTTCTCATCAAAGGTAGAAAACAGTCAAGACTCATATACCTATTAGAGTATTGAGAAGCAGTTTATACTCGTATACTCTTCGGAGTGTAGGAAGGAGCAGTTTGTACTCTTATACTTGTCAGAGTGTTGCCGTTCTCATCTGGCTTATCCCAACGTTATGATGCCGGCTTCAACCAATGTTTGGATGCTATTCTTTAGAGCAAAGCAATCCTTGGTTGGATGAAGGACCCTCCTGTGGTATGTACAGTACTCTGGATCCGTAGTGTTGTCAGCTTTTTCCTGATTTGTGATAGGTGGTAGCTTGATCTTGTTGTTTTCAAGGAGGTATTCGAAGATGGTTGGAACGTCTTCGTCTTTGAAGGAATATTCTTTTTAGAGTCTTGAATCTGAAGTCTTCTGCTGTCTTCGGGGTTACTGTTGCGACGTCTGATTAGCTTCAACAGTTGTTGCAAGTGTTTTCCCTTTACCACAAGAGGCGAAATTTGATTTCGGAGAGTTAGCCGTCAGTTGGCTTCTTTCGACTTTCTTCCTTCTGAGGAAGCGTTCGGCCTTCTCTCCGCGCACCTTCAATTCTTTCCAGTTGTTGGACGGTGCTACTCCCATAACTTCTAACATGTCCAAAAAGAGGTTGTTGTGACAGGTTTGGAGGATGAAGTACTCTGTGATTGGATCTCGGCAGTTCATCGCCTTATTACGGAAGCGCTTGACAAAGTCGTCGACCGTTTCATCGTCTTCTTTCTTCTCATCAAAGAGTGTCATGATTGACACTTCGACATCATCATCAAAGAAGTGAACGAGAAACAAGTTCTCCAGGTCGTCCCAGCTGTTGATGCCTCCAGACTTGAGACGGTGGTACCAATCGAAGGCGGGCCCACGAAGGGTGCTAACGAATGACCGAACCATCGAGGTTTCATTACCGGAGATCATGCCCAAGTGATACTTAAAGTAGATCAAATGCTGAGTGGGCGAACCCTTCTCGTCAAACGGCGTGAAGTTGATCAGGTTAAACTTTGCCGGATACGGGATCAAATCTCACTCTCTCGGGTAAGGACACGGAATTCTGGTCTTCTTTACCTCTCGATAAGACATCAAAGCGTTGACTTTTCTTTCGAGGTCCTTCATCTTTTCGTCCTCGTCTCTATCATGCTTTGGACGATTTGTGAGAGGGACAACGGGGCCACCCCTAGTATTGTTATCATCGGCGGGACTACCCCTGGTGTTCTTGTCTTCAGTGGGGCCACCCCCAGTGTTCTGGTCAATAGGAGGGTTCTAAGCATTGAGACGTTCATCAACATCTGAATCGCTACTTACTTGGTCAGCAAGTTTGCGACGGCTGGATTCACCGAATTGATTGGACAGAGCCCGAATTTATTGGTCATGCTCTTCCCTCATCCGTAGCATAGTCATTTCCATTTCAATCTTGAATGCCTCTTTCTGTTTGGTTAGAGCATCCTCAAGAATTTTGGCGATTTGTTCGGTGTTGATCATGAATGCCTCGTGGGATTATCCTGGGCTGGTGACCATTTTGTCAGAAGCGACTACAGAGTTGGTATCTAATGCTTCATCATCCAAGGATAATCCCCTCTGTATTCTCTGATAATCCCCCTGCCTAATGGTTCCTGACCACAATCGGGTTAGACGATGCGATATTAGTGGATCAGAACTAGAAGGTCGAGCCGACTTTCCCTTATCAGCCATGTTAATCGTGACTGCGGATTGTTTAGGTCCAATAGCTTCTAGCTGAAGTTGAGACATTAGTTAGGCTATTCCCGAATTAACCTCTCTCCCGGGAGAAAAGTCAGGGCTAGAACCACTTGAAACAATCGGAGACTTTCCTTTATTGACCATGTTGATGGTAACTTCTGGGAATTCGTCATCTCGAACAGCCAATCGTTTCTTGCAGAAATGCCTTGGCTTGGTTTTTGACGCTTTCAAGAAAAGCGTTTGGAATACCGAGATCCTCTATGGAGCGGTCTTGGGGTAGCTACACGTTAATAATACTGCCCTGATAAGTTCGGCGCACGGGCAGTGAGATTTTATTTCCCGGGTATTTCTCGTCTGAGACTTGTTCGTACCCCCAGCCTGATAGTACAACTCATCGGTCAGATGATCGGAGCAACTTATCTTGTGTTGGAACGACTCTCCTGGTATAACATTGTCATCGTCAGATGAATACGTTTCTTTCAGGGGGTTTGCCACTTTATTAGCGTTCTCAAGAGTCACGTGTTTGGAACCACACTTTTAGGAGCATGGTATCTCAACGGGCTCCTGGTCTTGAATACACACCCCCAGACCGGTGGAAACTAGAGTTTTCCCTTTATGAGAAGGCTTGAAATTGCTGCAAGGGCATGCACGACCCCCAGCTCGACGAGTTGCTCGGGGTGCAGTCACCGGACCCAAGAGTTCTTCGATCGGATATTTGCCTCAATCTTTGCGTAAAGAACCCAGGCAATCCGCCATCCCCATCTTGAAACGGGACAAGTCTACGCTGTCGCGGGGCTCCACCGGAGGTGCGAAACTCAAAGAGATCAATGAAACCGGTGCAGAATGTCTTTTGTCTTGACCTTGGCGCGGGTCAGACTTGGGCGACCCGCGGGTTGGAGAGTCGGATTTGGGTGACCCGTGGCTTGGAGGGTCGGATCTCGGTGACCCACAAAGTGGAGGGTTGGATTTTAGTGACCCACGAAGTGGAGGGTCGGATTTGGGTGACCCACGGCTTGGCGGGTCGGATTTGAGTGACCCGTGTTTTTCTATCTTTTCGGCCGCCATCTTGGACTTTGGCCTCCGAATTCGATACAGTCTTGGTGGCTTCTTTTCCACTTCTTCCTTCTGCAACTTTTTAGCCTCATGCATAAGAATTCTTGTATGTACAAGCAATGCGAGACGCCTTTGAATGCGCTCCTTGAGGGTTGAGCTGGTCCGTTTAACTTGGATCCATTCATCCGTTGATAATTTGGAGGATTGGTCATTCGTCCACAGTTAGGGCGCTCGACGCTCATTGAATTTTAGATCCGCTTCATAGCGAATCCCATCTATGGGCTCCAAAGCCTTGGCGACTTGGCGCGCGAGGCATTGGCGCTACCTTTGGCGAGCTCTTTTTGATAAAGTAGGCGCGCCTTCTGTACTCAACTCCTTGATTGAGGAGGAGTTCAGATCTGTAGATCCGGACTCGTTGGAGGTCGGAAAGACGTTGCAAGGTGCAGCTACTGCAGCAACAGGGGTATTGATCTTCCTGCGCTTGCGAGAAGCAGAGGATCTGGAGGAGGAAGACAGGTATTCTTCGTACATCTGTTGGTCGAATTCGTATTCGACCAGTTCTTCAACTGGGATCTTAATCACCGGTTGCGACACGACGACCTCGGCAGCGAGACCGTTGGTTCCCACTGTGGTCGCCAGTTTGTTTGCATCGAAAGTTGATGTATTCATTGCGGTATTCATTTCAACTTCAGTCGTTACAATGAAAACAAAAAAGATAGTCTATTTATATGACTATTATACAATGAAAATAAAAATTATAACTCTCGTGAAAACAAACGTAGGGAGATCGTTTATCGGTCTTCTACTTATGCAGGATCTTTGCCTGTGCTAGGGATTTTGATATTCGTGGACTGTCTTAGATCTAGATCCGGTTGATGGAACATTGGGCAGAGTTTCGCCTTCACCGAGGACGTGTTTGATTAAAGTGCTAAAATCAACCAAGCAAAATCAGTAGCTCTTCTCAAGATTAAGACCAAGCCTAATCTCAAGGAACGGTGGAATTAGGCTTCAGATCCTTCGAATAGCTCATTCTTTATGCTGGAGTTCGCCGGGTTCTCGCTAACCCTTGCTGAAATTCGTGGCTCTTGGCTCTGGAGTTCGACAGCACCTCCTCGTCTTGATAATAAATTCCCCTATGAAAGGAGGCCTTAGGTTTGTATTTATAGGGTTCCGGATGCGGGTATGTGGATAAAAATGATGGGTTTCTCCTTATCTTCAGTTAATAACTAATTAACCATGTTTAGAGATAGGATTTAGGCAATTAGGAACCTCTGGAACTGAGAAGATCTCGTAAAAACCCGTCGAAGCCGCTAAAAATGCTTTTTCGGGTCAAAACTGTGCGAAACACACCGTTGACCTATAGGGGGCACAGCTCAGCTCGGTCCGACCCGCACGAGCACGGGTCAGCTCGGTCCGACCCGTGCCACTGCGGGCCGGCTAGGTCCGACCCGCGTCGCTGCGGGTCAGACTTGGCCGACCCGCGTTAGCACTGGTCGGCACGGTCTGACCAGCGCGGACGCGGGGTTTTGACATTTTTGCAGAGTCCTTTGGTGTTTTCCAGTTTTTTAGGACTTGTATTCTACACCATTTTGCTTAATTGACCGTCTTGTTGACTTGTACGCTTCATTGCGGGACTGACCGTTGAACGCGCATTAATTGACGTGCGAGTGTTGATCGATGCGCACGAACTGATTGATGCGCGCGTGTTGATCGACGCGCGCGATCTGATTAACGAGCGCATGTTGACCGACGCGCACGAACTGATTGACGTGCGCGTGTTGACCGACGCGTGCGAGCTAATTGACGTGCGCGTTTTGACCGACGCGTGCGAGCTGATTAACGCACGCGTGTTGACCGACATGCGCGAGCTGATTGATGAGCACGTGTTAACCAACGCGGACGAACTGATTGACGCGCGCGTGTTGACCGACGCGGATGAGCTGATTGACGCGCACGTGTTAACCAACGCACGCGAGCTGATTGACGAGCGCGTGTTAACCAACGCGCACAAACTGATTGACACGCGCGTGTTGACCGACACGCGCAAGCTGATTGACGAGCGCGCAGACCACTTAGTTCACCGCTTCGTTTCATACGCGCGTCGGCGTCAGATAATCCTCTTAGACTCAGATATCAATGTTCGTCGTCTTCTCTCTGTTTCGAGCTGTATTTGGGGACCTATAGGTAATTTTTGACGCCTACAAGGACTCTCTTTAAATCAAAATAAAACTTGGTCAAATGACCAATTCTACCACAATGATCACACTTAAACTTTTGTGGTCTTTTAAAATCATTTGGAAAAGGTGACGTCTTTTTCAAATCATAGCAAAATTTTGTCAAATGGCCAAAACGTCCAAAAATATCACATTTAAACACATGAGCATGCTTATGATGAACTTTATTACATGTGTATGTAATGAAAAAACTTGATGAGATGCACAATGAGCTTTAGCATTCTTATATTTGTGTGCATCATAGAAAAATTTAGATAAATGGTCTTTACGACCACAAATGGAACACTTGTAAACTTTGCTATATATGTGTGCATAATGAGTGGATGATTTTGTATTAGACTTGGTACACATATCCATAAGTTTCTTATGATTAACAATGCATGAATTAAGAGTTGAATCTAAAGAGGTAATACGATTTTTGACATCATTCAACTCATCATTAGGCACATATGCATTAACATTAGAAGTAGAACATATATGATCATTTCTAAAACAATTAAACTCATTTCTAATGTTCTCTACTTCTAGTATGACATTATTCTTAGCATGAGATAAGCTAGAAATGGATGAGGTCAATTTTTTATTTTCTAATTTTAACAAGTCATTATTTTCTTTAAGCATAGTATTTTCTTTTACAATGACATCAAATTTGGACACTAGCTCCTCACGATCGGATTCTAAATTTACATGCTTGCTTTTTAAATCTATAAAATCTTTATGTAATTTGTTATAAGCATGTAATAATTTTTCACTAGCACAAGCAAGTTCATCACTAGATAAATCATTATTGGGTTTGGAACAGCATACCACACTAGGGCTAGCGCCTAGTGGTCGTGTTGGCCTTCTTGTTTTGATGATGATTTAACAAACAATTTACATCTAATATTGTTTATCTAGTGTTTCTGTTTTATATTAATTCTAGGCAAACAATATGTTGGAGGATGGATATAATCAAGCTTTCATGATCATATCCAATAGAGGTTGGCGGAATTGTGGTATGAAGCCTTGAAATTCAAAGTTAAAGATTCAAATTACAAGCTTCATCTGTAAGTGTACCAAGGTAGAGCTTATTGAAGATCAAGATCATAGCTTGGGTAATATAGTATAGGTTTTATATTATGCGTGTTTAATACTTCAAGCTCAATATTATACACACACACACGTTTTCTTGGTTTATCCACTTTTTTGTTTTATCCACAAACAACGTTTTTCCAAACGAAAATTTATATACATACATGTTTGTTTATGTGGATAAGTTGTTTTGGTATAGCTATATAGATATGAAACAAATATACATGTTCATATGCATACTCACTTGTTTCATATTCTATCGTGTTTACAAAATATATTGTATTTTGCGATTATAGACTTAATAAAAATATTTCATATCATTTATCAAGTCTATAAATCTATTGTAAAGTTTTTAAAATTTGTTTGAACTCAGTTTGTCAAAATCAAGTTCTTAACAAGTTCATGTTCGTGCATGTTTTTCATAAAATGATGAGTTTTCATTTTTGGGAAGTATAAATTACAAAATTCTTTTTGTAAAATGTTCATTTACATGTTGATAAAGTTTTCCCAAAGTTTCATGATTTTTGGAGTTCATTTACTATGTTAAATGGATTTTACAAAATCGTGTGTCTTAGCAGTTTTCAGAATCTAGAATATATGTGAAAATATTTATTTCTCACTAATGGGAAGTTAATTTTCATAAATTCTTTGTCTAACATATTCATATACATGTCTAGAACATTTTCTCAAAATTTAATGATTTATGGAGTTGATTTACTATTTTTTATTGATTTTACATAGCTGGTTACGTAAAAATTCCAGATCTGCCGATACTGTTCAAACCTGACGAGTCGACTCTTAAATGCATGAGTCGACCCATAAACAATGTATGAGTCTACCCATGAACATATGAGTCGACTCATCATATGTTTTTTGCCTGTAACGGCTAGTTTATGAGTTGACTCATGAACAGTAGCAAGTCGACTCATAACACTGTAACGGCTAGGTTTTGGCTGAGCTGTTTTTTGGTTTTTTAGACTTTTTACTTGGGTTTTCTTAGTTCTTTGGGGCTCCTATATATACCTCATACCATCTAACTTCTAAGGTAACCAAGAGAATGTTTTAAAGAGTTTAACAAGGGTTTAAACTTGTTTAGTATTTGTTTAAAAGAGTGTTTAAGAAGCTTTTAAGCAATTGAGAGTTTTGGGTTTGTGAAATCAATTTCATAAGAGCTTGAGGAGATCCTATTAGTGCTTGAGCATCCAACCATCCTACCTCATTCTCTTAATCAATTGAGAAGTTTTCTAAACTCTTATCTAGCTTTATATTTGCTTAGTTATTTGATTATCATTCTTTAAAGCTAGTTTTTATATTGAGTTTAGATTTGATTTTATTT
>BQKN01064478.1:337179-377240 GCA_022839385.1 Asparagus kiusianus | reverse complement strand
GAAGCTTTTAAGCAATTGAGAGTTTTGGGTTTGTGAAATCAATTTCACAAGAGCTTGAGGAGTTCCTATTAGTGCTTGAACATCCAACCATCCTACCTCATTCTCTTAATCAATTGAGAAGTTTTCTAAACTCTTATCTAGCTTTACATTTGCTTAGTTATTTGATTATTATTCTTTAAAGCTAGTTTTTATATTGAGTTTAGATTTGATTTTATTTCTCTCATTGCTTACACACATAACCATTGAGCTTATTGTATTTTCATACTTAGTATAATTTGGGTTGTGGGTTTGTGACATTGAGAGTGAGCTTAATTTTGTTCTCATCTATATTAGAGAACAATCATTTGTTGTATTGTGCTTATTGTGAGGATCACTTTGTAATACACTAGTACACCAAGAGAAGTGTGTGGCGAGAATCGGGGATCATCCCAAGAGGAGTGGCATCGGTTGACGAATCTTGGGAGATGTTGTATCTAAGCACTTGAGGGAGACAAGTCTAGTTCCAACACTTGAGAGGGTGTTGAGTGAGATTGCAAGAGTGTTGATTGTAAAGTTTTCGGTTAGCTAGAAAACCGAGTGTGAGGTGTAAACGTTGTTCGGGTAAACGTAGAAAACCCGATTATGATAATGGATTTCTCCCCGCCGGGAGTGTGGAGCGGAAATGTAGGACGGAAGGTCCGAACTCTGTGAACATATTGTGTGTTTGCATTGTTTATTTGCACACTATCACTCTTATTTTGTTTGTGTTCATTTCACCCTTGTGTTTGCATATCCTTGCATATATCATATAGTATATCTCTTTGCTAGGATATATCCCTTGTTCATATTGTATATTCTTGCTCATAATTAGTTGTATATCTATCTTGCAAGAATATACTTGTTAATAAGTTTTAATTAGAATTTAAATCGGATTAGATTAGCATAAGACTCTAATCACCCCCCCCCCCCCCTCTAGGGTCTAACAGGTCGTATGCATGATGAAGCTCCAATATTGCTTGAGGTAGAATCCGTCAGAATCCTTTGGATCTCCTCCAAGTTACCATGATGTGCTTCTATGAATGTCCACAATTTGTAAGCACTATCAAAATAAGCAAGCTTGTTAGAAATAGAAGAATCAAGTATATTAAGCATATATTATAACACAATCTTGTTCATGGTAAACAATCTTTTATTATTTTTACTCCACTTGGATTTCTCCATAGTGGGTACAATATAAGCATTATAAATAATTCCCCATAAATCAATATTTTTTAATTACACAAATAGTTTAAATCTAGAAGCCCATTGTGCATAGGGAAAAATAATGAATTTAAGAGCAATATTTGATTCATAGCCTAACAAAGGTGCACAATTCATGTCCATGATAAATATATATATGTGCAAGCAAGACAAATGAAATCTAAATAAGATTAGCACAAAAAAATAACTTGGATCTTTAACTCAAGATGATTAGACCTTAAATCAAAGAGCACCAAGCTCTGATACCAAATATTAGACCCTAGAGGGGGGTGATTAGAGTCTTATGCTAATCTAATCTGATTTTATGCTAATTAAAACTTAATAACGAATTATTCTTGTAAGATAGATATACAATATGTTATGAGCAAGAATATACAATATGGTCAAAGAGATATATCCTATATGCAAGGATATATAAACAACACAAGGGTAAACAATCTAAACTAAAGAAACAATTGTGACAGGACAATATAAACAATGCAAACACACAATATGATCATGGAGTTCGGACCTTTCGTCCTACATCTCCGCTCCCTACTCCAGGAAGAAATCCACTATCACAACCGGGTTTTCTACGCTCACCCAAATAACGTTTACACCACACAATATCGGTTTTTAACGCTCACCGATCAACATTCACAATCTCACAATGTAACTATACTAAATACGACCTCAAGTGTTGGTCTCTAGCTCGTGTTTTCCTCAAGTGTTAGGAATTACAACTTACCTCTAGGCATTACCACCTACCCCACTCCTCTTGGGACGACCTCGTCTCTCACCACACACTCCTCTCGGTGTACAAGTGTATTACAAAGTGTATCTCACAATGAAAGTCTCTATACAACAAATTTGTTCCCTACAATAGATGAGAACTCAATGTAGGCTCACTCTCTAAGTCACACAATCCCTCAACCCAATTATATAATGTATGCAAATACAATAAGCTCAATGGTTGTGTGTGTAAACAAAGAGAAATAAAATCAAACTCAATTAAAGTCTAGCAAATATAAATATGACAATGTAAATATAAATAAGCTAGATAATTAAGTTGAGAAACTTCTCTAGAATAAGAGAGATGAAGATGTGAAGTGGAAAGCTCAAACCAATGATGATCTCCTC
The DNA here is from genome assembly GCA_022839385.1 of Asparagus kiusianus. Classification (NCBI taxonomy): domain Eukaryota; kingdom Viridiplantae; phylum Streptophyta; class Magnoliopsida; order Asparagales; family Asparagaceae; genus Asparagus; species Asparagus kiusianus. Next base: position 374,882 of record BQKN01064478.1, on the reverse strand, counting down.
TTCTTGTGAAATAATCTTCACAAACTTGAAACTTTTAACTCACACTTAAACAAAACTTAAACTCTTGTAAAAACTTGTTTAAAACATCCCTTTGTAGTAGAAAATAGTTATGACAAAGGGGTATATATGGGGTAGAAGAAAACAACCCAAAAAACCTCAAAAACCCACTAAAAAAATAAAAAACAGCAAGTTACCGTTACTGTGCAACGGTAACATTGGCGGTCGACCGTGGTAGTCGACCGCGAGAAGTAAAACTGTAAAACTACTCTCTGGACTGCAGACGGTCGACCGTGGTGGTCGACCACACTGTAGCACGGTCGACTGTACCGGTCGACCGTGAAAATTGACAGTTTCTGAAATCTGAAAATCTGCGTATTTGGCTTAGTAAAATCAATTAAAAATAGTAAATCAACTCTAAAAATCATAAAATTTTGAGGGAAGGTTTTATACATGTAGATAAACATGTTAGAAAAATAATTTATGAAATCTTTTCCAGTTGAGAGAAATAAATGTTTGAACACAGATATACAGTTTCTGAAAAAACTACTAAAAACTCGGTTTTGTAAATTCAATTAAAAATAACAAAACAACTACAAAATTAGTAAAACTTGGGAAAATGTTTGTATTTATGAAGATAGACATGTAAACTAAGAAATTTTTCAAATTGCATTTTCCAATTATGAAAACTCATCCGTTTTACAAAAACATGCACGAACATGTGTACGAACATGAACTTATTTAAAACTTGATTTTGTAAATTCAATTAAACATAACAAATTAATTCCAAAATTAATAAAACTTTGTGAAATATTTATAAACATGAAATTGAACAAGTTAGAAAAAGAATTTCTCAAATTGAATTTCTCATTTGTGAAAACTCATGTATTTTGCAAAACTTGTAAATACATGTGTACATAAACTTCTTGAGTTTTAACAATTGAGTTAAACAATGTTTTACAACCTTATAAAATAATTTTATAGACTTAATAAAATATGTATATAATATTTGGTAAGTCCAAAAACCAATAACTCAATATTTTGTCAAAATTACTCAAAATCAAGAATTGTGTGTATGTATGATATTGAGCTTAGAGTATCTAACACACATAATATAAACTCCTAAACTAAATTACCCAAGCTTGATCTTGATCTTCAATATGCTCTTCTCGGCAAACTTGCGGATGAATCTTGAACTTGAATCTTTAACTTGAATTGCATTGCTTCACAACGATATTCCGCCAACCTCCATTGGATATGATCGTTGAAGCTCGATTCTGTTGGCCTCTTTGTTTTGATGATGTTTAACAAACAATTTACATCTAATATTATTTGTCTAGTGTTTGTGTTTTATATTTATTCTAGGCAAACAATATTTATATCTCTGTGCACAGTTTTCCATCTTGACAAGTTTGTTATTTTTCTTGATTCTAAACTATGTGATCTGACTCCCAGAATCTTACGGATCATGGCCTATCATGTATAGCTAGATGCAAGAATTTGGTATCATTAAATTTGACATGGTAACTAAAATATTCATACCACTGCCTTAATTTCTGAACTGGAATATACACAAAATTCAATCTTCGTACATCAATTGTTTGACAGGTGTGCACGCATTACTGACGTGGGAGTTGTGGCCATTGCTCAAGGTTGCAGGTTACTCGAATTTCTCAGGTATCTATAGCATAATTACATTGAGATGGTAATACTCAATATTAAATTAACTTTAGTTTGTCGAATAATCCTGCAGTTTGTTTGGAATTGTTGGGCTAAGTGATACAAGTTTGAGGCTCTCTCAAGATTTTGCTCAAACTCCCTTACAACCCTTGATGTAAATGGCTGTACTGGCATTAAGGTCAAGCTAGTTATTTCACATATCTTCAATTTGTTTTTAATATTACTTTGCAGAGAGAAAAGATAATAAATTTCATTTTCATCTAAATGTTTGACAGAGGAGGAGCCGTCAAGACTTGCTTCAATTGTTTCCTCACTTGAGGTGTTTCAAAGTTCACAGCTAATGTTGAGCTATCAGCATCAGGTACGCTCCTCAGAGCTACTTGTCTTCAAGTTTTAATTTTATATTATCTATACTGGTATGAATCCCCCTCGAGGTTCAACTGGACACGAGGAAACCCCTCCATATGTCTTTTATTATACGTCAGCCTGACATTAGTTTGCAGTCGGGTCTCTTTGTTTATTAATTACTGACTGTGCTATATCTTACTGCTATGAACAATCGCACAAAAAAAAACACACCAAACAAATGCATTATGCAAATGCAATTACTCTTTAATTTGTGATGCCACCGATGAATCGGTAGAGAAGCAATATTTTGTATTTGGAAAAAATAAAGTATATTGATCTCTTTTGCCATGCATGTCTGTCAAGTTTGCTAATGTGAATGATCTCTTTTGCAGGATCCACTGGTGACTAAAGGTGCAAACACTGCATATATGGATATTGAACTAGTGGGTGAATGCTTTGGGGTCCTCATCGTTTGGCCAATTCATAATGCACGTTAATTAGTGAATGTGTTGAGTAGGAAATTAATGATCGGAAGAATCATTGTTCGACTACCTAGTTTGAAGGTTTTTATGAGCTTTGGGGGTTCAAATTGGTATTGTTTTTATGAACTGTTGAGCAATCTAAATTTGTAAATAATTTATGTAAAAGTTTATAAACAATTTATGTATCTCTAGTATTTTTGTGAATGTATTATTTGAATATAATTGAATTTGATATTAGAATATAATTAGATTGTGTTGGATACGAATTCACTTTAGTATTGTTCAATGTGTTGTACTTGCACCTAAAGTAGATTCTGCAAAAAAAACTACTGTAGTAAGTATCCTAGACGGAAAATTCCGTCTAGGATGCTATTATAGACGGAATTTTCCATTTAGGATACTAAAAAATTCCGTTACATGTATCCTAGACGTAAAAACCATCTAGGATACTATTATAGACGAAATTTTCGTCTAGGATTATCCAAGATGGTTTTTTTTTCATCTAGAAATATTCTAGAAAAAAACTACTGTAGTAAGTATCTTAGATGGAAAATTCTGTCTAGGACGGAATTTTCCATCTAGGATACTAGAAAATTCTGTTACATGTATCCTAGATGGAAAAATCGTCTAGGATACTATTCTAGACAGAATTTCCGTCTAGGAATATCCTAGACGGTTTTTTTTTCGTCTAGAAATATTCTAGACGGTTTTTTCCATCTAGGATGTATTTCCGTCTAGGATACTATCCTAGACGGAATTTTCATCTAGAATGTTGCATTATCGACGACAACAAACTAGACTAATATCCTAGACGGAATTCCGTCTAGGATAACTATTCTAGACAAAAATCTAGCTATCCTAGACGGAAAATCCCGTCTAGCACTGTAGGCGTCTAAAATTGTCTATGAGAGCCTGCACGAAACTCGAAGCAATGAATTGGCGAGTCAAAAAGATTCACCTAATCAGCTCGTGCGCGCCAGTAAACACATGCATGTCAAACCAGCTCGTGCGCGCCGGTCAACGCGCGTACATAAAATCAGCTCGTGCACGCCGGTCAACGCGCGCACGCCAATCAGTCCGCGTGCATCGATCAACACGCGTATATTAACCAACGCGCGTTCGACGGTCGGTCTTGTGGCGAAGCATACAAGTCAACAAAGCGAACCAAGCACGCGAAAGGACAAGTCCCGGAAGATAGAGAACAGAAAAGAAGAAAAAATTGGCAAACCTACGCGAGCGTAGGACGGAACAAACCGACCCGCGCAAGCGCAGGTCGGATCTATCCGACCCGCGCAAGCATAGTCTGGAACCCGAAACGCGTTTTGACGGTTTTAAAGTTGTTTTCATAGGATTTATCTATTCCAGGGGTTCCTAACTCACTTGATATCATCCCCAAACGTGATTAGGTTGTTGTTAACTGAAGATAGAGTCAAATCACTTGTTCTCATCCAAATAACCGCATCCGAGGCCTATAAATATGAACCCAAGGCCTCCATTTTTGAGATCTGAAATTTTATCAAGAGGACGAGGTGCTGCTGGATTGAAGAGTGAAGGAGCACGAAATTTCAGCAAAGGTCAACGAGATCCCGGCGAACTTCGACACAAAGGAGAAGCCGTTCGAAGGATCCGAAGCCCGTACGTCCGTTTCTTGAGATTAGGCTTGGTCTTAATCTCGAGAAGAGCCCTGATTTCACTTTGTTGATCTCAGCACTTCAAACCAGAAAACTTCCTCAGTTAAGATGAAGCTCTGCCAAATTTTCCTACAACCGGATCTGATTCACGGTCATCCACGGATTAACCCCGGCACCGGCAAAGAACCCACGAAAGCAAGAGCCGATAAACGGATCTTGCGTTTATTTTTAAGAAAGTTGTAATCTTTTATTTTTGTTATTTGAATTCATTTGTAATGACTAAAGTTTAATGAAATCAATGATGAAAGCAGCTTTCCACGAAAACAAACTGGCGACCACAGTGGGAGCCGACAGCCTTTCTGCGAAGGCTGACGTGTCGCAACCTTGGATTCCGATCCCGGTTGAAACGGAGGTCGAATATGAGTTCGACCAGCAGAAGTACGAGGAATACTTGTCCTCCTCCTCCAGATCAGCCTCTCCTCGCAGATGCAGGAAGGCCTACTCCAGGAAGACCCATTGGACTTCAGCTGCAGAAGCCCAAGAAGAAGATCTTCCAGCCACTGCTGCACCCGTGGCTCACAACACCCCGCCGGCATCCGACAAGGCTAAAACTACAGATCTGAACCCCTTGAACAAGGGGTCGACTGTTGATGACGTGCCAACCCTATCGAAAAGAGCACGTCAGAGGCGACGCCAACGCCTCGCGCGCCAACTGGCCAAAGCCTTGGAACCAGTTGATGGAATCCGCTATGAAGTGGATCTGAAGTCTAGGAGGCGCCAACCACCACAAAAGAGGGTGGACAACTCCTCCTTCAAACCAGCGAGGAACAAATGGGTTCGCGTCAAGAGGACCCGATCGACTCTTCAAGAGCGGATTCAGAAACGCCGCGCATTGCTTGCACAAGCAAAAATTCTTATGCAAGAAGCCAAGAAATTGGAGAAAGAAGGAGTGGAAAATAAGCCACAAAGACTACACAAAGTATGGAGGCCAAAGTCTAAGACGACGGCCAAAAAGTTCGAAAAACGCGGGTCACTCCAATCCGACCCGCCGAAACGCAGGTCACTCCAATCCGACCCGCTAATTTGCAGGTCACTTTAATCCGACCCACCGAAACGTAGGTCACTCCAATCTGACCCGTCAATTTGCAGGTCACTTTAATCCGACCCGCCGAAACGCAGGTCACTCCAATCCGACCCGCCAATTTGCAGGTCACACAAATCCGACCCGCCGAATCGTAGGTCACCTAGATCCGACCCGCCGAATCGCAGGTCGCCCCGATCTGACCCGCCAATCTACAGGTTACCCAGATCCGACCTGCCAATCTGCAGGTCACCTAGATCCGACCTGGCAATCTGCAGGTCGCCTAAATCCGACCCTCCAACTCGCGGGTCACCCAAGTCTGACCCGCGTTAAAGTCAAGACAGAAGATCTCCTGCACTTATTTCGTCAAGACCATCAAGTTCCGCGCCTCCGGTTAAGGTCCGCGATAGCGTGGATTTGTCCCATTTTAAAATAACAATCAAAGGTCGCCTTAGCCCTTCACCCGATGATCGAGGCAAAGCTCCGGTCAAAGAGCGCTTAGGCCTATTGAATGAACCTCGAGCACATCGTCAGGCTAGAGGTCGTCCTCTTAAGCAGCGGAAGAGAACGTATAACGGGAAAAGTCCCGCAAATGACCGTATTGGATTGCGTGTTAAAATCCAGGAGCCTGTTGAGGACCAACGTTCACAAAAACGTAGCCTCAGACATGCGACTCCTGAAAACGCTAACAAAGCGTTGTATCCCCAGAAGAAAACGTACTCGTCAGACGAGGACATTACACCTAGGGACTCGTGCCAACACACGATAGATTTCTCCAGTCATCAAACTGACGAGTTGTACTATCGAACTGGGGGTGCGAACAAATCCAGGAAAAGAAGTGCCCGAGACACTGATTCTCACTGCTCGTGTGCTAAAATTATTAAAGCGGTATTGTCAGAGTGTTGCTGTTCCAAAACCGTTCCGGAGAGAGTTTTAGTATTTGAAAGAATTTCCACCAGAACGTCTGAATCCAGACCAAGACATTTTCAAAAGAGGAGAGCTGCTCTTCAAGATGATGAACTTCCAGAAGTGTCTGTTAACATGGCCGGGAGAGGGAAGTCGACGCGACACTTTAGTTCGGATCAGTTTGTCGCAGTATCCCAACTTATAACTCGATTGCGATCGGGGACCAGTAGACGAAGGGATTACCAAAGAATGCAGAAGGGACTTCCTTCAGATGATGAAACCTCGGATGCTTGCTCAGATGCTTGCTCGGATGCTTGCTCAGCAATGGCTTCTGATGACACCGCATCGAGTGCAGGACAACCCTACGAATCACTCATGATTAGCGCTGAGCAAATGGCTAAGATTCTTGAGGACGCTTTAGACAAGCAAAAAGACAGTTTTAAATTTAAAATGGAAATGGCTATGCAGCAAATGAGGGAGATGCATGACCAGCAAATTGTGGCACTGAAAACTCATCAGGGAGAGTCTAGCCGTTGCAATAATCCGAACCAAGATGATAACGAGCGGGAAGTGGATGAGAATGTTAACATGAATACTCCTCCTATCAATAACAATACTGGGGGTGGTCCTTCGGATGATAATAATACAAAGGAAGACCACGTTACTTCTCCTCTAAACCACTCGAAGACAGATACGAGTGAGGATAAGAAAATGAGAGATTTGGAGAACAAAATCAATGCGTTGATGAATGCTCAGGAAGTGAAAAGGTCCGGAATACCGTGCCCATACCCAAGAGAGTGGGAGTCAATCCCGTATCCGGCAAAGTTCAACTTAATCAACTTCACACCGTTTAATGGAAAGGGCTCCCCCACTCAGCATTTAATATACTTTAAGTCTCATTTGGGGATAATCTTCGGGAATAAACCGCTGATGGTACGGTCATTCGTCGGCACTCTTCGTGGAGCAGCCTTCGATTGGTATCGCCGCCTCAAGTCGGGGAGCATTAGCAGTTGGGATGACATGGAGGACATGTTTCTCACGAATTTCTTTGACTAAGACACTGAAGTCTCGATCGGAACGTTATTCGATGAAAAGCAAAAGGACGGAGAGTTGGTGGAGAATTTTATTAAACGATTCTGGAACAAAGCCATGAATTGCAGGGATCTAATTAGTGAGGACTTCATCCTGGAGACTTGTCACAACAATCTTTCATTGAATATTCTCGAAGCCATGGGAATGGCACCGTCTAAGACCTGGGAAGATTTGAATCTCCAAGGGGAAAGATCTGAACGTTTCCTCAAGAGGAAAAAGGCCGAAAGAGGGCAAACGACGGCACCAGCCCCGCAACAGAATTTTGTTCCTAAGAGAAAAGGGAAAGCACAAGTGAATGCAGTGGATGCGAACCAAACATTCGAAGTGCAAGCGTAACCGCAACAACAGCAGCAGAAGGCGCCTCAGCAGTCACAATGGCAACAACGGCCTCAGAAACAGAAGGCTTCGGAACCGAAATTCCCAAAGATCTATTCGTTCGAGGAAGATGAAGTTCCCGGTATTTTTAAATACCTTATAGAAAACAACAAGATTAAGTTGCCTCCAGTCCAAGATCAGGAAGACGCCAAAAGGGTTAATGACCCGAAGTATTGCGCGTTTCACAGAGCGGTTCACCACCCTACCAAGTCGTGTTACGCCCTCAAAGATAAGATCCAAGCTTTGATTGATGTAGGGGTCATCACTATGAAGCAGCCTAAAGAGAAGAAAGTTGGTGCGAATGCAGTGTCGATCAGCTTCGGATCGTCTCGTTGAATTGGTTTCAGACTGAGCCTGTAATAAATGCGGCAGTGAAGACCGTGAATGATGATCCTTACAAACAACGTCAGAAGGGACTTGTGCCACACACGGCCCCGAATGGCGAGATTCTCTGGGTTCATCCCGACCTGATTGAAGATGAACAATGGGTTGGATCGTCATCCAAAAGAAAATTAAAAGGAAAAGGAAAGTCCTGCTACGGAGCCTCTGCTATTCCAGGAGAAGATGACGAAAGAATCCTGGCTTTCCCGCTTTCTGAAGATGAACAAGAAGTCTTTGCGACCCGGAGAGGAAATGAGTATCACTTCAAGTATCCTGATGCTTCCGAGTAGTTAACTAAACAGGGGGTAACCAAAACCATTCCCTCCAAGCCGTTAGCGGAAATGAGAGTGATCACAACTCCCCCAGTACCCGTGATTGCGAAGAAGACCCAACAAAAGCAGAAAGGAAAAGAACCCTTATACCAAGAGGGTCAGAACCCGAAGCAGTCTCGATTCAATCTGCCGATTGGGAGAGACAAATCGGGAAGTTCAAGTGTTCCACCCCATTTCGACATTATGATGCAGTTGGCTAATATACCGGCTAGAATAACCCTGTATGAGCTGCTGCATCTTTCAAAGGACACAAGGGAAGCGTTACAAGAGGCCTTGTCAAATTCTGAAGTTTTCCTGACTCGGGTCAAGCCATCTCCTGAAGAACCAGAGCCGCCGGTTCAACATTGCAACCTCACCACGCACCGCTTTCCTTGCATTTCTTTCACAAAAGAAGACATGCAGACAAAGAATTTGAAGCATGATCGACCCTTGTATTTTACCGGACACATCGGCTCCAGCGTTGTCAACCGGATCCAAGTCGATTCGGGTTCCGCTATCAGCATCATGCCACTCCGATTGATGTACAATCTCGCGATACCGGCTAGTAAGCTAGCCTCCATAGGCACTACGATCTACGGATTCAACACCAGTGGGTCCAGACCATTAGGAAAAATTCGAGTGAAGTGCCAGATCGGGGATTTGAAGTCGGAAGTCACATGTTACGTAATTAACACAGAGACCTCCTATAATCTACTGTTGGGTCGACCCTGGATCCACGGTAATCTTATAGTCCCATCAACTCTTCATCAGTGTCTCAAATATGTGGACACTAATAACGAAGTCAAGACGGTGGTCACGGATAAGCAACCTTTTAAGGGATTGGAGAACTATTTTACCGACTCCCTTCTATACGGTGCCGAATCCGATACTGAACCATCGGCCCAAGGAACGGACAGCGGGGACAAAGCTGATACCGAAGCTGGGTTCGATTATGATGGTGGTTTTGTACTTAATGACATTGTACCCATTGTAATCAATCTTGACGATGAAGAATCATCGGAAAGTAGTTGTAATTGACAACTTGCCGAAGAAATATCAATAAATGATGATTTAGAGTACTTGTTGTGTCCTGATAATATTATGAAGGGGCTGTATGATAATCATGATTTGTATATGCCACTTCACTCATTTTGCATGACAAAAAAACAGGTGCAGGACTCGTTCGGAATTACACTTGTCGTTCCTGCAAAGACAGGGGGTGAGAAGAAAGTTATCTAAGGTAAAGGAATAGAATCTCCGATACCAGACCATTTCTTGGAAGAAGAAGACGATGATGATAAACCTGCCCCTCACCTATTTAGATATAACACAAAAGCACGTGGTCTCATGGAGAAGTACAGATATGGCTTCACGCTCGGAGAATGTCTTTGTTTTGGTCGAGGTCCACAAGTTCCACCTCGAATGGCCTATGTACCAAAAGGAAAACCCGACGACTATTATCGCCACAGAAGAGGTTTAGGCTATGTCTCCTCATCTGATGACGAATGTTGCTGGCAAATCATCGATCAAATTGCTAACAAAGGTAAAATCGGGTATTCTTCTGAATCTTTAGCTTGGGACTCCGACGCTAGTCTCGGAGAAATGTTCAAAAAGTTAATGTCGAATATGGCTACGGTTGATCCTGCTATAATAGAGGAAGACGATCAAATGCCAACTTAGGAAGACCCTTTGGTTCATCACTTGAACATGCAGTACGGTGATAGGTTTGAACAAAGGGAACCTCCTACCGAAGATCAAGTAGTCTAGGTGAATATGGGTAACGAGGATAATCCGAAGCCAATATTCATTAGCGACAGCCTCCTGCCGAATGAGAAAGAAGAATTAATCTCTCTCATTAGGGAATACATCGATGTGTTTGCCTGGAATTATGAAGATATGCCAGGGCTCGATCCAAATGTAGCAGTGCATTGTCTCAATATTAAGCTGGATGTCAAACCTGTCAAACAACAATAAAGACAGTTTCGTCTGCAGATTATGGAGGCAATCGAGTCTGAAGTCAAAAAACTTATTGACTCGGGTTTCGTCAGGGAGGAGCAACATCCCAAATGGCTCGTCAATATCGTCCCAGTCCTTAAGAAGAACGGGAAAATTAGGATTTGCATCGACTTCAGAGATCTTAACATGGCCTGCCCAAAAGACGATTTCCCTCTTCCCATCACAGATGTTATCATCGACAATACGTGTGGATTCGAGAGAATGTCTTTTATGGACGGATTCTCTGATTATAATCAGATAAAGATGCACCCAGATGACTAAAAGCATACCGCGTTTAGAACACCCCTTGGTGTTTTCTGTTATACGGTTATGCCCTTCGGCTTAAAGAATGCGGGTGCCACATATCAGAGAGCCATGTCGAAGATTTTTTAGGAGCATCTCCGAAAGACTGTCGAATGCTACGTGGATGATCTGGTCGTGAAAAGTCGTGATAAGAATGATAACATTAAAGACTTAAAGACCATGTTCGATCTGATGCGGACTCATCAACTGAAGATGAATCCTACCAAATCTTTTCTCGGAATGTCCAGCGGTAAATTTCTTGGATTCGTCATCACCACCAAGGGTATTCACATTGATCCTGACAAAGTGAAGGCGATTAACGAATTGCAACCTCCGAAAAATCTTAAGGAGCTCAAAGGACTACAAGGACGGTTGGCTTATATCCGTCGATTCATTTCGAATCTTTCAGGAAAATGTCAACCATTCTCCAGGCTCACGAAAAAGGGCGTATCATTCGTGTGGGACGATGCTTGTCAAAAAGCGTTTGAGAGTATTAAAGAATATCTCTTAAAACCTCCTGTACTCGTTGCACCAAAATTGGGCAAACCGTGCTTGATTTATGTTAAAGAGACGAGCCACTCATTAAGTGCACTACTAGCACAAGATGACGATAATGGTCACGAACAGGTAGTATATTACCTAAGCCGGACCTTGGTAGGTGCCGAATCTCGATACCCAATGATTGAAAGAGAGTGTCTCGCCTTAGTATTCGCTATCCAAAAGATGCGACACTACTTGGTGGGACAAACTATCTACGTCATCTCCAATGTTAACCCAGTCAGAATATTCATGACATAGCCTGCTTTCATGAATTAGCGGTTAGCGAAATAGGCTTTACTGCTATCCCAATACGACTTGCATTTTAAACAACAAAAGTCGGTTAAGGGACAAGCTATTTGTGATCTCCTGGCGGCTAACCCAACTACGGATGCTGTCGAGGTGTACGATGATTTGCCAGATGAAACCCACGAAGTCAACGTAACTTCCCATCAACAGGTGTGGCATTTGTATTTCGATGGTGCTTCTCGGGCAGCTAATGTAGCAAGTGCTCCTGGATGTTCTAAGGTTTCCTCCGGAGTTGGAGTTGTCTTAGTTTCCCCAAGAAAACATGTGATGCCTAGAGCTTACTCACTGACCGAGACGTGCTCGAACAACGTAGCCGAATATAATGCGCTGCTTATTGGACTCAGTTTCACTAAAGAGCTGAGGGTTGAGTATCTCGAAGCTTTCAGTGATTCTCAACTAATAGTTAAGCAAGTTCAAGGGGAGTATGAGGTCCGAAGTTAGGATTTAATACCATATCATAAGATGGCTGTGGAGATGGCAGAATCATTCGAAGGATTCTTCATCGAACACATTCTGTGGTTACAGAACGCTTACGCAGATGCGTTAGCAGCATTAGCTGTATCCCTGGCGTAGCCTCCAGAAACAGAACAGTTTGTTATAGTAAGGACTCACTAACTCCTGGTGCCAATCTACAATGAAAATGGCGAGGAAGAGGATGTTAAAGAAGTATACTCAACTCAGGTCGAATTCGAACCCTAAGATTAGCATTTCCCCATCATTGATTACGTCTTGCATGGAATTTTACCAGAAGACGTGAAGGAAAGGGATTCAATCTGACGAAGAGCACCAAGATTCTACTATAACACGGAGAGTCGAATGCTATATCGCAGGGGGTACGATGATTTACTACTACGTTGCTTATCGATTAAAGAAGCAGAAGAAGTCCTGAAAGAGACACACGAAGGGGTTTGTGGTGCACACCAACCTGGCCCCAAACTTTATGATCGCATCAGAAGAATGGGGTATTATTGGCCCACCATGATCAAAGATGCAGTCGCATATGCCTGGAAGTGTCATGCGTGTCAAGTGCACACGAATTATATGCACCAACCCCCGGAGCATTTACATCCTTCGGCGACCTCGTGGCCTTTTGAGACTTGGGGAATGGATATTGTTGGTCCTATAAATCCCCCGTCAGTCAGAGGTGACCGATTTATTCTCGCGATTACCGATTACTTCTCCAAATGGGCTGAAGCGATTCCGCTCAGAGAAGTTAAGACAAGCAATGTTATTGTATTCATCAAACACCATATTATTTACCGATATGGTGTCCCAAGACGGATTATACACGATAATGGTCCTCAATTCGTCAGCAATGCCTACATTAAGTTTTGCGAGAAGTTCAGAATTCAGGACCTCTCGTCAATGGCGTACAATCCTGTAGCAAACGGATTAGCTGAAGCCTTTAACAAGACTATCATCAAGATTCTATCAAAACTCATGAAGACTAACAAACGAGATTGGGATGATAAACTCGGCAAAGCACTATGGGCTTACCGTACCACAGTTCGTACGCCTACTAGCGTAACCCCGTATTCTTTGGTGTACGGGTGTGAAACCGTCCTTCCGTTAGAAATACAAATTCCATCTCTTCGAATCGCTCTCGCAACCCAGATGACGACCGAAGAACAACATCAGAAACGTCTCGAAGAACTCGAGATGCTCGATGAAAAGCGCTTAGAAGCTCAACAGTATATTGAGTTTTACCAAGCCAGAATTTCTCGGGCTTTCGACAAGAAGGTTCGACAACGGAGTTTTAAGGAAGGAGATTTGGTCTTAACTGAAAGACGGCCTATAATCGTTAACTCCAAGAAGAAAGGCAAATTTGAACCCAAATGGGAGGGACCATTCGTGGTAGAGACAGTCTACTCGAATGGCGCATATCGCCTAGTTACCAAGGATGGTGACCGGCTTATGATGCCGATAAATGGCAAGTTCCTACAAAAATACTACCCTTAGTACCTTCAGGATAATCAATGTATCGGGAAGTTCCCGGAAGAATATCACATGTGGTATTCTTAGGGATAACCCAATCACTGTAAAAGTGGTAAATAAGAGATCTACATTTAAGCTCTGAATGTCAGAATGTTTCCTTTTATTGTTATCAAATCCCCTAACTCTCATGAGTTATTTTGTGAGACGAGATTCAATCTTTTGACAGATTAACGCTTCCTCACAAAATCCCTCACTGATCAAGTCAATTGACGGTGGGCCGACCAAAATATCTATCCGCCAATTCATGGCAATTTTCAAAACTTGACGTGTTAAGTCCTAATCACTTAACATCAAAATCTCCCATCGAGTGGCTAGTACAAACCAGTATTTCTACTACTACCTGTATTCCGCTCTCTTTGCTTTCAGGTCAAATCTATAAAAGTTATGGCTAAAGGCAGATTCTCCTCTCGATTCCTTCCACGAACGAGAGGTCCATTTTCAATTCGAGCAATCAAACCTATAAAAGTTAGGATTGTCTCCAACCTCTCTTAGTCAAACCTGCAGATAGTTAGGACTAAGATCAAGTCATCCCTTTCGATAAACAAAAGACTTCCATAAATTCCTTTTCAGCCAAACCTATAAAAGTTAGGGTCGAAATCAGAATTTCCCTTCAATAAATGAGGAACTCTTTTCTTGAATCAAACAACCAATCCTATAAAAGTTAGGGTCGTTTGAATCTTTCCGATTCTCGGAGTGGAGATCCCACTCTTAGTTTCATCTTTTCGGATTCTGGGGGTGAAGATCTCACCTTGAGTTTCCTTCCCAACTGGAGATAGAATATAAAATTCTTCCTCTTCAGTGTTGAAAGATAGAATATAAAATTCTTCCTCTTTCATTTTGGGTTCGTCTTTACCCTAAACAAGACTTGGGGCTAAGAATATAAAACTCTTCCGCTCTAACTTTAGGTTTGTCTTTGCCTTGAGAAAAGACACAATTCTCAACTTCAAATCCGCGCAGTTTATGCCCGAGGAATTTTATCTCGACTCCTAAATAGAGATAAGGCTACGCCTAACACGCGTTGCCGGTTTAGTCTTTCACCGAGTGAAAAAGACACCAGAGTACGAGTCTGGGGACTTTTATCCCGAATCCTAAGTAGGGATGAGTCAACGCCTAACACGCGTTGCCGGGTGCCATATTCCCGTAAGAAATGGCAAAGTCTATGTATTCAAAATCATAGCATTAAGTCTAAGTGAATTAATTCTCCTAGCGTAACGTTATGTGCGGAACGGATCCAAAATAATCCGCACACTAGCCCGATTCAAACGGTAATCGGTAAAAGCACGCCAAACCCGTTGAAGGCTGGGGGTTTGCTAAAAATCCTAAGTCTACGTCTAACACGCGTCGCCGGTTTAGTCTTTTACCGATTGAAAAAGACACCAGAGCCTAAGTCTGGGGAATTTTATCCCGAAGCCTAAGAAGGGGTAAGTCAACGCCTAGCACGCGTTGTCGGGTGCCATATTTTCATAAGAAATGGTGAAGTCTATGTATTCAAAATCATAGCACTAGGTCTAAGAGAATTAATTCTCTTAGCATAACGTTACATGCAGAACGGATATATAATAATCTACATGCTAGCCCGACTCAGATGGTAGTCGGTAAAGGCTCATCAAACCCGTTGAAGGCTGGGGGTTTGCCAAAAATCCCATAAGTATTATGGTTTATTATTCCATACGGAGTAAGACATCATAATAAAGGAGACATAACGAATGAAAAAAGACATATCTTCTATTAATAAAATTGAGTTTGCAGGTACAAGAGTTACAATCAATCTACATGAAGTTTGTGACTACGGACTTGCTGTTCAAGTTTAGTCAATTCCTCTGTATAAGTTCGCTCAAGCTCACACTGCAATGCAACCTTGAAGGATTCCTCGGTGAGGGATAATGTTTTCGCGGCCTCTTGTTTTATCTTGGCTAACTTCTGTTTCGAGAGCTCTAATTTTCTGGATATCACAACTTGTGAACGCTCCAAGTCATCCTTCATCATCCCTAAGATAGCCAAGGCCTCCACCTCTGCTTTGAGCTCCTCTTCGGGTCGCTCTATCTTAGCCTTACCCGACGTAATAGAGGATTTGAGTTGACGCGTAGATGTTTGTTTCTCAGCAAGGACGGCCTCCATTTGATCCACCTGACTTTGTTGCGTTTGAATCTCAAGTCCAGCAGAAGCCCGAGTGTCGTGCCATGCTTGTAGACGAGATTCCATCCGGATGGCTATGTACGTTGAAGTACCGGCAGTCTTCAACTCTTGTAACCGGCGGAATTCGCACTCTAGCCGGTCCAAATAGTCGACATGGCTAATATGTAACAAAGATCAACAGCTCAGTTAGATCAAGAATCAAGATATATGAATCAGAGCTTAAAAGGGAAATTGCGAATCTTTAATTGAAATTCTACAAAATGGAATTTTCTAATTAAGGGTCCAATTAAACCTATACAACATTCTCGGTTCAAGTTAAGTGTCACAGAGTCAAATATAAGGCCTCGATCATGTCAACATGTGGATTCACAAGCTCAATCATATACAAGAATAGCTCGAATTCAAGGCATGCACGAGTTTAGTTACATATGAATTCAATAATACAAGAGCTCAGTTATATACAAATTCGAATTTGAATTACATACAAGAGTTCAACCACATACAAGTTTGGATTCAGTCACATACGAGTTCAATCATGTACAAGTTTGAACCATACAAAAGTGCAATCATATACAAGAATTCAGTTATGCTCGAAGCTCAATCACATACAAGAATAGCTCGAATTCAAGGCATTTAAGGTTCTTGAGTCATACGCAAGTTTGGATTCAAAGCATACACGAGTTTAGTTGCACATGAATTCAATAATACAAGAGCTCCTACGTGTTGAGGAATCGCCATTAACTAATGATGACGGAAATAAAACCTCAGCTGTGAGTTGGCTCCAACATACCAAGCTTGAGGCATCAGGTTGCAACACTTTAAGGTTGTATCAACAATTGAATGGCACCGCAAAGGAGACTATTTCATTACAGTTGTTCCAAGTGGTGATTCTAGAGCAATATTATTACGTCAACTCTCCAAGAAGCATAGCCAAAATTCCATCAAGAAGTTACATGGGCTTCCGGTTTCATCTATGTTCCGTCCAGTGCGTCCCATTTTCTTTGTTGCAACTAAGAAAAATATTGGTGTTTATGGTCCTCTGAAAGCGAAGCTCATTAAGAAGCTTGAAACAAAGCTTTGGGAGATTTCATCCATTGCTACCTATCCTGGGGGTGACAATGTAATTGTGGGGAGCAAGAAAAAATGTGCTGGTTTGATATGGACCTTTCATCTCAACCATACAAAACTGTGAAGACACATCCAAACCCATTGGAAGGCATTCAACCTACAGTTAAAGCAGCATTGACTAGGGAATACAAGGGAATACAAGTCTCAAGGAAATTCGGCCCTCATCCCAATACATTTTCGGTTTTCCCCAAATTCAAGAGTTAGGATTTCAACCATCAAACCAAAACCCATGATTTCAAAAGCAAGAATTCAAAACTGAAATTAAATAAACCATGAAGAGGAAACTTACCCAAGTTCTTGGAGCTTGAAGAAGAAGGAAATCCCAAGTTGGCCGAAACCCTAGATCTGAATATCCTCCTTTGCTCGAATCCAAGTGGGAAGAAGAGAAGAAGGAGCTGATGGGTTTTAAGGTGGGGAGCTTTGATTTGTTTAGAACTCTTGAGGAAGAAGAGCTCTCAAAGGACTGGAACTTGAAGAAGGAACCGATTTTTTTTAGGAAGAGGGGCTTGAACCGAATGTGAAGAGGAAGAAGGGGATTTTTATCCTATGTACCCCCTCCCGACCCGCGTTTTGCGGGTCGGACACAGTCCGACCCACGTGCTCGCGGGTCGGATTGATCCGACCCGCGATCACGCCGGTTGGATTCATCTGACCCGCGTGAACGCGGGTCAGACCCGGTTCATTACCTGTTTTGCTGTATTTTCGATTGATTTCGTCCGTTTTCAAAATTTTTAGAGTTTAATTTCAACTCCCGGATAATTTCGCGGCGTTTTCACTCATATTTGGAACGCTCAGAGTTCAATTTCATCTCCCGGATAATTTGGCGGCGTTTTCACTCAGATTTGGAATTTTCGGAGTTTAGTTCCATCTCCCAAATGATTTCGTGATATCTTCACCTATTTTTAGAATATTTGAGACCCAATTTTATAGTTTAGGTGATTTCGCGACATTTTCACCTATTATCGGAATATTCGAAATCCAAATTCCAATTGGTGACCACGAGTCTAAACTGTTTCCCACTTTTGAAGGGAAGTTCCTAGAGAATATTATATATAATAATTCTTACGGATAACCTGACAACCTCCGACGGGTACACGAGGTTAAACTGATTCCCGAAACTCCCAGGAGTACACAAGTATAAACTGGTTCTCCTCAGGTTAATGCAAAACCCTAGGGTCAATGCCGGTCAACGTGTTGCGATAAAAGTCAACGCCGATCGATTCGAAACCCTAAGGTCAACGCGGAGCAACGCGTAGCCCTAGGTCAACACCGTTCAGTGCGTTGTGATGCAGATAATTAATCCAAAAGGCTACTCACCAATTCCGGTTCAAGGCTTCAATAATGGTCAGACGATGAACGCGGTACAGGGGAAATCTTAGATATTCGACAAAATACAGAATACGCTAAAATATGGAGAAGTCAAGAATCGAAACCATCTGTAGGTCCTTTAACACCGACTGAAGGTGGGGATCTATCATATCCAAAGCGTTTCAGACTCCTCTATAAAAGAATGAGGCTGAAACACTTTGGAGGGGGTATCTGTAGGCATCTAAAATTGTCTATAAGAGCCTACACGAAACTCGAAGTAATGAATTGGCGAGTCAAGAAGATTCACCTAAGCAGCTCGTGCGTGCTAGTAAACGCATGCACATAAAACAAACTCGTGCGCGCTGATCAACGCGCGTACGTCAAATCAGCTCGTGCACGCCGGTCAACCCACGCACGCCAATCAGTCCACACGCATCGATTAACACGCGTATATTAACCAACGCGCGTTCGACGGTCGGTCTTGCGGCGAAGCATACAAGTCAACAAAGCGAACCAAGCACACGAAAGGACAAGTCCCGGAAGAAAGAGAACAGAAAAGAAGAAAAAATCGGCAAACCTGCGCGAGCGCAGGACGGAACAAACCGACCCGCCCAAGTGCGGGTCGGAACAAACCGACCCGCGCAAGCACGGGTCGGATCAACCTGACCCGAGCAAGCGTAGGTCGGATTGGTCCGACCAGCGCAAGCGCAGGTCGGATCTGTCCGACCCGTGCAAGCGTAGGTCGGATCTGTCCGACCCACGCAAGCGCAGGTCGGATCTGTCCGACCCGCGCAAGCGCAGGTCGGATCTATCCGACCCGCGCAAGCGTAGTCTGGAACCCAAAACACGTTTTGACGGTTTAAAGCTGTTTTCACAGGATTTATCTATTCCAAGGGTTCCTAACTGACTTGATATCATCCCCAAACGTGATTAGGCTGTTGTTAACTGAAGATAGAGTCAAATCACTTGTTCTCATCCAAATAACCGCATCCGAGGCCTATAAATATGAACCCAAGGCCTCCATTTTCGAGATCTGGAATTTTATCAAGAGGACGAGGTGCTGCTGGATTAAGAGTGAAGGAGCACAAAATTTCAATGAAGGTCAACGAGATCCCGGTGAACTTCGGCACAAAGGAGAAGCCGTTCGAAGGATCCGAAGCCCGTACGTCCGTTCCTTAAGATTAGGCTTGGTCTTAATCTCGAGAAGAGCCCTGATTTCGCTTTGTCGATCTCAGCGCTTCAAACCAGAAAACTTCCTCAGTTAAGACGAAGCTCTGCCGAATTTTCCTGCAACCGGATCTGATTCGCGATCGTCCATAGATTAACCCCGGCACCGGCAAAGAACCCACGAAAGCAAGAGCCGATAAACGGATCTTGCGTTTATTTTCAAGAAAGTTATAATCTTTTATTTTGTAATTTGAATTCATTTGTAACGACTAAAGTTTAATGAAATCAATGATGAAAGCAGCTTTCCACGAAAACAAGGACCTAACACCACATTATTATTTTCCAGATCCTCTTGCTCGGTAAGAGAGTAAACTCGAGCTTTCACTTGAGGATGCTGATCACATTGAGATGTCTTATGACATGAAGTTTCATTCAACTTAGGACAATCTGCAATCTTGTGATCCTTTTGACCACACTGTTAGCATTGAAAATTGCCTATAGGTCTCCACAAACAGCTCAGTGTTAAGAAAAGATGATGAACATCACTATCTGGTTCACAAAATCTTGATTGATGTCAGTGAACGCTTGAAGTAAATCGACGAACTACGGAATTTTAGAATAACAAGGATACGAACTGATCGGGAACCCCGTGTTGTTCACAAACGGCGAAATACCCTTTGTGTCTCATTTATTCCATAGATGATCTAATCATTAGAGCTTATAGAACTCCTCGTTGGCTTTCCAACGCACTTCGAATCGCTCAAATCCGAGTTCGGATGAAAAAGTTACGGCGGAAACGGACGAATATGCAAAACGGAACGTCTCAGCCTGAGTTGAGACACCCCGAGGTGTCTCGGCACAAACGAGACACCCCAAGGTGTCTAGGCCAAGGCTGAGACAACCTAGGGTGTCTCGGCCCTGGCCAAGACACCTAAGGGTGGCTCGGCCCAAATTGAGACACCCAAGGGTGTCTCCAACCCCTAAAAACGGCCGTTGTGCGGTTTTAACCGCCTGGAACCCCCCCTGAGCCTATAAATACAGCCTCAGGCCCTCATTTTTTTAGATCTAGAATTTTGGAGAATTGGCGAAGCCCTGCCGGACTGAAGAGTGATCGAGTTCTTCAATGCAAGAGAGAGATTCTTCAGATCTGTATCACCCGCAGTCGTTCCTTAGGATTATCCCGTTGCGGTAATCCTAAGAAGAGTAATTATCTCACCATTGCTGAGATAAGCACTTCTGCTTCTAGATTCCTTCACGGATCGACGGAGTTCCAGATCTGATCTGATTGTCAGGTAGTCCACGGATAACGACGTCCCCGTCACCGGCTAAAGACCCACGCAAGCAAGAAACGACGAACGGATCTTGCGTTATTTTCGAAAAGTTGTAATCTTTCATTTCTTATTCTTTTTATTGAATATTTTAAATTCTTTGTAAGAAATCCATATTATAATGAATTCGACAATGAAGGCAACTTTCTACAAAAAAAACTGGCGACCACAGTGGGAGCCAACAGCCTCGCTACCGAGGCTGTCGTGACGCAACCGACATTCAAGATCCAGGTGAATGAAGAGATCGAATATGAGTTTGATCAACAGAAGTTTGAAGAGTACCTCTCTTCTTCCTCCCCCAGATCTGCCTCTCCAAACAGGCGTAGGAAGGATTCCTTTTCCAGAAACACCCGCGGGATTTCAGGCTTAAAGATCCAGGATCCCCTCGCCGCCTCTGCATCCACGCCCCGCGACGTCCTTGTGGCGTCCAAGGAGGCTGAAGCTGTAGGTCTAGATTCCTCCTCCGCTGTGAAAATAGCTGATGAAAGTGCTCCAATTTTGTCAAAGAGGGCGCGCCAAAGACGACATCAACGCCTTGCGCGTCAATTGGCCAAGGCTTCGGAGTCGATGGACGGGATCCGCTATAGTGAGGATCTGAAATCCAGGCAGCGCCGAGAACAACAACGGCGAACGACCAACCCCTCCTCCAAGACAGAAACGAACGAATAGGTTCATGTCAAGTGGACCCGCTCTACCCTTGAAAAGCGAATCAAGAAGCGTCGCGCATTGCTCGCACATGCCCAAGCACTTTTGCAGAAAGCGAAAGAAATTCAGAAGGAAGAAGCAGTCGAGAAACCGCCCAAGCACAAACAAGTGTGGAGGCCAAAGGCAAAGCCAGCGCTTAAGGCAAAAGTGAATGAGCCAGGTTCCGTTTCCCCTTTCCCCACATCTCCGATGGAACCGGGTGGTAGCATGGATCTCACCAAATCCAGAATTCCTTTGAAGGGTCGCCTCGGTCCTCTACCTGGAAATCGAGGTAAAGCACCTGTCAAGGAGCGATTGGGACCGTTGAAAGGTCCCCAAACAACAATCAAGACTGGGGGTCGTACCAATCCCCCTAAGAAAGATAATAAAGGGAAATCCTCTATCACCGACCGCATTGGATTACGGGTTGAAGTTCAAGAGCCCGTTAGGTTTTCACGCTCGCAAAGGCGTAAACCTGAACGAGTAACTTTTAGAGATGCTAATAAAGCGTCGTATCCCCAGAGGGAAACACATCTGTCTGATAATGATGATGTTATACCTGGGAAGGTGTGCCAACACTCTATGGGTTGCTCCAGTTATCAAACTGACGAGTTGTACTATAGGGCTGGGGGTACGAATAAGTCCCAGAAAAGAAATGTTCGAGACACGGATTCTCATTGTCCGTGTGCCAACATAATCAAGGTGGTATTATCAAAATGCTGCTGTTCTAAAGCCTCAAGAAGAGTTTCGGTGTTTGAGAGAATCTCTACCAGAACGACCGAGATAGAACCAAGACGTTTCCGCAGGAGGAAACCTGTCCGTCAAGATGATGAATTTCCAGAAGTGTCCGTCAATATGACCAGGACAGGGAAGTCAACATGACGCTTTAGTCCGGATCAGTTTACCACGGTGTCCCAGCGTATGACTCGATTGAGATCAGGGGCCAGTAGGCGAAAGAATTACCAAAGGATACAAAAGGGACTTCCTTTAGAAGACGAGGTGTCAGATGCTGGTTCAGATGCCTGCTCAGCCATAGCATCCGATGATACGGCATCTAGTGCGGGACAACCATACGAATCACTCATGATTAGCGCCGAGCAGGTGGCTAAGATACTTGAAGACGCTTTGGCTAAGCAAAAAGAAAATTTCAAATTTGAAATGGAAATGGCCATGCAGCAGATGAGAGAAATGCATGATCAGTAGATCACGGCGCTGACAACTCATCAAGGAGAATCTAGCCGTCGCAATAATCCTAACCAGAGTGATAACGAACGGGAAGTGGATGAGAATGTTAACATGAACATTCCTCCCGTCAATAATAATAATGGGGGTGGCCCTTCGGATGATAACAACTTAAAGGAGGATCACGTTACTTCTCCCCAAAATCACAAGAAGACAGATACGAGTGAGGACAAGAAAATGGAGGACTTGGAGAGCAAAATCAACGCATTGATGAATGCTCAAGAAGTAAAAAGGTCCGGAATACCATGTCCATACCCAAGGGAATGGGAATCAATTCCATATCCGGTGAAATTCAATTTAATCAATTTCATGCCGTTTGATGGAAAGGGTTCCCCTACCCAGCACTTAATATATTTTAAGTCTCACTTAGGAATAATCTCTGGGAATGAACCTCTAATGGTGCGGTCATTCGTTGGCACTCTTCGAGGAGCAGCCTTTGATTGGTATTGCCGTCTCAAGCCAGGGAGTATTAACAGTTGGGATGATATGGAAGATATGTTTTTGACAAACTTCTTCGACGACAACACCGAGATTTCAATCGGTACACTATTTGATGAGAAACAGAAAAATGGTGAGACGGTTGAAAACTTCGTTAAGAGATTCCGGAATAAGGCAATGAATTGCAGGGATCCGGTCAGTGAAGATTTCATCCTAGAGACTTGTCACAATAATCTTTCGTTGGATATCCTTGAAGCTATGGGAATGGCACCACCAAAGACCTGGAAGGACTTGAAAGTGCGGGGAGAACGAGCCGAACGATTCCTTAAAAGGAAGAAGGCTGAAAGAGGTCAAACGGAAAATAATACTCCACAACAAAACTTTGTCCCTAAGGGTAAAGGAAAGGCACAAGCGAATGCAGTGGACGCGAACCAAACATTCGAAGTGCAGGCGCAACCGCAATAGCAGCAGCAGAAGGCGCCTTAACAATCAAGGTGGCAACAACAGCCCCAGAAGAAAAAGGCCTCGGAGCCGAAATTCCCGAAGGTCTATTCGTTCAAAGAGGATGAAGTTCCCAGTATTTTCAAATACCTTATAGAGAACAACAAGATCAAGTTGCCTCCGATCCAGGATTAAGAAGACGCTAAAAGAATTAATGATCTAAAATACTACGCATTCCATAGAGTAGTGCATCATCCTACCAAGGCATGTTACGCCCTCAAGGACAACATCCAAGCTTTAATAGATGTTGGAGTCATCACTATGAAGCAACCGAAGGAGAAGAAGGTGGGCGCGAATGCAGTGTCGATCAGTTTTGGATCCGTGCCCTTGAACTGGTTTCAGCCTGAGCCAGTGATAAATGCGGCGGTAAAGACAGTGAACAACGATCCTCACAAGCAACGCTAGAAAGGACTTGTGCCCCACACAACTCCAAATGGTGAGATTCTTTGGGTTCACCCCGATCTAATTGGAGATGAGCAATGGACTGGATCCTCTTCCAAGAAAAGTCAAAAGGAAAAGGTAAGTCTTGTTGTGGAACCGCAGCCATTCCAGAAGGAGATGACAAAAGTATGCCTACTTTCCCATTATCCGAAGATGAGCAGGAAACCTTTACTACCAGGAGCGGGAATGAGTACCACTTTAAATATCCGGATGCCTCAGAGCAGTTAGCTGAACAGGGGGTGACTAAAGCTGCTCCCTCTAGGACATTGGCGGAAATGGGGGTGATCGCGACTCCCCCTGCACCCGTAGTTGCGGAGAAAGCCCAACAAAAGAAAAAAGGGAAAGATCCTCTACACCAGGAAGTCTAAAACCCGAAGCAGTCTCGGTTCAATCTACCAATTGGAAGAGATAAACCGGGGAGCTCGAGTACTCCGCATCGTTTCGACATCATGGCGCAACTAGCTAATATACCGGCTAGAATAATATTGTATGAATTGTTGCGTCTTTCAAAAGATACAAGGGAAGCATTACAAGAAGCTTTGAGCAATTCTGAAGTTTTTCTGACTAGAATCAAGCCATCTCCTGAAGAACCAGAGCCGTCGGTTCAACACTGCAATCTCGCGGCGCACCATTTTCCCTACATTTCTTTTACCAAAGAAGACTTGCAGACGAAGAACTCAAAGCATGACCGGCCTTTGTACTTCACCGGTCACATTGGCTCCAGCATGGTCAACCGGATCCAAGTCGATCCGGGTTCCGCTGTCAGCATCATGCCACTCCGATTGATGTATAATCTCGGAATACCAGCAAGTAAGCTAGCTTCTACGGGCACTACGATCTATGGATTCAACACCAGTGGGTCCAGACCCTTGGGAAAGATTCGAATAAAGTGTCAGATCGGGGACTTAAAGTCAGAAGTTACCTGTTACGTGATTGACGCGGAAACATCCTATAACTTATTGTTGGGTCGGTCCTGGATCCACGGTAATCTTATAGTCCCGTCAACTCTTCATCAGTGCCTTAAATATGTGGACACTAATAATGAAGTCAAGACGGTGGTCGCGGATAAGCAACCGTTTAAGGGGTTGGAGAACTATTTCACCGATTCCCTTCTATACGATACCGAATCCGATACTGAACCATCGGCCCAAGGAACGGACAGCGGGGATGAAGCTGATACCGAAGCTGGGTTTGATTATAATGGTGGTTTTGTACTTAACGACATTGTACCCATTATAATCAATCTTGACGATGAAGAATCATCGGAAAGTTGTTGTAACTGGCAACTTGCCAAAGATATTACAATAAATAATGATGATTTAGAGTACTCGTTGTATCTTGATAGTATTACAGAAGGGCTGTATAATAACCCTGATTTGTATATGCCACTTCAATCATTTTGTATGACGAAAAAGCAGGTACAAGATCCATTCGGAATGACACTTGTTATTCTTGCAAAGACAGGGGGTGGAAAAGAGGTTATCTATGGTAAAGGAAGAGAATCTCCGCTACCAAACCACTTCTTAGAGGAGGAAGACAGTGATGATAAACCTGCCCCTCATCTATTCAGGTATAACACGAAAGCGCGCGATCTCATGGAGAAGTTTGGATATGATTTCACGCTCGGAGAAGGTCTTTGCTTTGGTCGAGGTCCGCGAGTTCCTCCTCGAATGGCCTATGTACGAAAAGGAAAACCCGACGATTATTATCGTCACAGAAGAGGCTTAGGCTATGTCTCCTCATCTGATGATGAATGTTACTGGCAAGTTATCGATCAAATTGCTAACAAAGCTAAAAACGGATATTCTTCTGATTCCTCAACTTGGGATTCCGACGCTAGTTTTGGTGAAATGTTCAAAAAACTAATGTCGAACATGACTACAGTCGACCCTGCGACAATAGAGGAAGATGATCAAATGCCAACTTGGGAAGATCCTTGGGTTCATCACCTAAACATGCAGTACGGCGATAGGTTTGAACAAAGAGAACCTCCTACCGAAGATCAAGTGGTCCAAGTGAATATAGGTAACAAGGATAATCTGAAACCAATATTCATTAGCGATTGCCTCCCGCCGGAAGAGAAAGAAGAGTTAATCTCTCTTATCAGGGAATACATTGATGTGTTCGCCTGGAACTATGAAGACATGCCAGGACTCGATCCGAACGTAGCAGTGCATCGTCTTAATATTAAGTCGGATGTCAAACCTATCAAACAACAATAAAGACGGTTTCGTCCGCAGATGATGGAGGCAATCGAGGCCGAAGTTAAAAAGCTTATTGACTCAGGCTTCGTTAGGGAAGAGCAACATCCCGAGTGGCTTGCCAATATTGTCCCGGTCCTTAAGAAGAATAGGAAAATCAGGGTTTGTATTGACTTTAGAGACCTCAACGCTGCCTGCCCAAAAGA
This sequence comes from Asparagus kiusianus, assembly GCA_022839385.1. Taxonomy (NCBI): domain Eukaryota; kingdom Viridiplantae; phylum Streptophyta; class Magnoliopsida; order Asparagales; family Asparagaceae; genus Asparagus; species Asparagus kiusianus. Next base: position 348,679 of record BQKN01064478.1, on the reverse strand, counting down.
TGATTTCCCCTTTCCCATCACAGATATCATCATCAACAATACGTGTGGGTTCGAGAGGATGTCTTTCATGGATGGTTTTTCCGGTTATAACCAAATAAAGATGCATCCAGATGATGAAAAGCATACCGCGTTTAGAACACCCCTCGGCGTTTTCTGCTACACGGTTATGCCCTTCGGCTTAAAGAATGCAAGTGCCACATATCAGAGAGCCATGTCGAAGATTTTTTAGGAGCATCTCCAAAAAACTGTCGAATGCTACGTGGATGATCTAGTCGTGAAAAGTCGTGACAAGAACGACCACATTAAAGACTTGAAGACCATGTTCGACCTGATGCGGACCCATCAATTGAAAATAAATCCTACCAAGTCTTTCCTCGGAATGTTCAGTGGTAAATTCCTTGGATTCGTCATCACTACCAAAGGAATTCACATCGACCCTAATAAAGTAAAAGCAATTAATGAATTACAACCTCCGATAAACCTTAAAGAGCTCAGAGGATTACAAGGGCGGTTGGCTTATATCCGTTGGTTCATCTCGAACCTCTCAGGAAAATGTCAACCATTCTCCAAACTCACAAAGAAGGGCGTATCGTTCGTATGGGACGACGCTTGTCAAAAAGCATTCGAGAGTATTAAAGAATATCTCTCAAAACCTCCTGTACTCGTTGCACCAAAATCGGGCAAACCGTTCTTGATTTATGTCAAGGCGACGAGCCACTCATTAAGTGCACTGCTTGCACAAGATGACGATAATGGTCATGAACAGGCAGTCTATTATCTGAGTCGGACTTTGGTAGGTGGCGAGTCCCGATATCCCATGATCGAAAGAGAATGTCTCGCCTTGATATTCGCAATTCAGGAAGATGCGGCATTGTCTGGTTAGACAGACTATTTATGTTATCTCCAAAGTTAACCCAGTCCGAGTATTCATGACACAACCAGCCTTCATGAATTGGCGGTTAGCAAAATGGGCCTTGCTCTTGTCCCAATACGACTTACATTTTAAACAACAGAAGTCAGTAAAAGGACAGGCCATCTGTGATCTCCTGGCAGCTAATCCAACTACAGATACCGCCAAGATATATGACGACCTACCCGATGAAAGCCACGAAGTCAACGTAACTTCCCATCAACAGGTATGGCGTTTGTATTTCGATGGTGCTTCTCGGGCAACTAATATAGCAGGTGCTCCTGGATGTTCTAAGGTTTCCTCCGGAGTTGGAGTTGTTTTAGTTTCCCCAGGAAAACATGTGATGCCTCGAGCCTATTCATTGACCAAGCCATGCTCAAATAATGTAGCCGAATATAACGCGCTACTCATAGGACTCAATTTCGCTAAAGAACTAGGGGTTGAGTATCTTAAAGCTTTCGGTGATTCTCAACTGATAGTTAAGCAAGTCCAAGGGGAGTATGAAGTCCGAAGTCAGGATTTAACACCATATCATAAGATGGTAGTTGAAATAGCAGAATCATTTGAAGGATTCTTCATCGAACATGTTCCGCGGTTACAGAACACCTACGCAGATGCACTAGCAGCATTAGCCGTATCTCTGGCACAGCCTCCCGGAACGGAACAGTTTGTTACGGTAAGAACTCACCAGCTCTTAGTGCCACTCTACGATGAAGATGACAAAGAAGAAGAGGTTCAAGAGGTATACGCAACTCAAGTCGAGTTCGAACCCCAAGATTAGCGTTTCCCTATCATCGACTACGTCTTGCATGGAATCTTACCAGAAGATGTGAAGGAGAGGGATTCAATTCGACGAAGAGCATCGAGGTTCTACTATAATACGGAGAGTCGAACGCTATACCGCAGGGGGTATGATGGTTTGCTATTACGTTGGTTATCGACTAAAGAAGCTGAAGAAGTCCTTAAGAAAGCACACGAAGGGGTTTTTGGTGCACACCAACCCGGCCCCAAGCTTTATGACCGCATCAGAAGAATGAGATATTTTTGGCCTCTTATGATGAGTGACGCAGTCGCGTATGCTCGAAAGTGTCATGCGTGTCAGATACACGCGAATTTTATGCACCAACCTCCGGAGCATCTGCATCCTTCGGTTACATCATGGCCGTTTGAGACCTGGGGAATGGACATTGTTGGTCCTATAAATCCCCCGTCAGTCAAAGGTGATCGATTCATCCTGGCAATTACTGACTACTTCTCCAAATGGGCTGAAGCGATTCCACTCAGAGAAGTTAAGACCAGTAACGTCATTACGTTCATCAAACACCATATTATCTATCAGCATGGTATTCCAAGATGAATCATACATGACAACGGTCCTCAATTTGTCAGCAACGCCTTTATCAGGTTTTGCGAGAAGTTCAAAATTCAGGACGTCTCGTTGACGGCTTACAATCCCATAGCAAATGGATTGGCTGAAGCCTTCAATAAGACTATCATAAAGTTGTTGTCAAAACTTATGAAAAATAATAAATGAGATTGGGATGACAAGCTTGGCGCGGCTTTATGGGCCTATCGTACTACGGTACGTACACCGACTGGCGCAACCCCGTATTCCTTAGTGTACTGGTGTGAAGCCGTCCTCCCGTTAGAAATACAAATTCCGTCTCTTCGAATCGCTCTCGCAACCTAGATGATGACCGAAGAACAACATCAGAAATATCTCGAAGAACTCGATATGCTCGACGAAAAGCGCCTAGAAGCTCAACAGCATATTGAGTTTTACCAAGCCATAATTTCTCGGGCTTTCGACAAGAAGGTTTGACAACGGAGTTTTAAAGAAGGAGATTTGGTCTTAACTGAAAAACGGCCTATGATCCTTAACTCTAAGAAAAAAGGTAAATTTGAACCCAAATGGGAGGGACCATTCGTGGTAGAGACAGTCTACTCGAATGGTGCATATCGCCTAGTTACCAAGGATGGTGACCGGCTTATGATGCCAATAAATGGCAAGTTCCTGAAAAAATACTATCCTTAGTACCTTCAGGATAACCAATGTATCGGGAAGTTCCCGGAAGAATACCACATGTGGTATTCTTAGGGATAACCCAATCACTGTAAAAGTGATAAATAAGAGATTCACATTTAAGCTCTAAATGTTAGAATGTTAAATCCTCTAACTCTCATATGTTATTTAGTGAGACGAGATTCAATCTTTTGACAGATTAATACTCCTCACAAAATCCCCTACTGATCAAATCAACTGACGGTGGGTCCACTAAAATTTCTATCCGCCAATTCATGGCAATTTTCAAAGCTTGACGTGTTAAGTCCTGATCACTTAACATCAAAATCCTTTATCGAGTGGCCAGTACGAACCAGTATTTCTACTGCTACTTGTATTCCACTCCCTTTGCTTTCAGGTCAAACCTATAAAAGTTAGGACCAAAGCCAGTTTCCCCTCTCGATTCCTTCCATGAACGAGAGGTCCACTTTCAAATTGAGCAATCAAACCTATAAAAGTTAGGATTGTCTCTAACTTCACTTAGTCAAACCTGCAGATAGTTAAGACTAAGCTTGAGATTATCCCTTTCGATAAATGAAAGACTTCTATTTCTGTTTTTTTCTTTTTCAGCCAAACCTATAAAAGTTAGGGTCGAAATCGGAATTTCCCCTCAATAAATGAGGAACTCTTTTCTCGGATCAAGCAACCAATCCTATAAAAGTTAGGGTTGTTTGAATCTTTCAGATTCTCGGAGTGGAGATATCATTCCTAGTCTCATCTTTCCGGATTCTGGGGGTGGAGATCCCACCTCGAGTTTCCTTTCCAGCTGAAGATAGAATATAAAATTCTTCCTCTTCGGTTCCGGGAGATAGAATATAAAATTCTTCCTCTTCCATTTTGGGTTCGTCTTTACCCTGAGAAAAGACGTAATTCTCAACTTCAAATATGTACATTCTATGCACGGGGAATTCTATCTCGACTCCTAAATAGAGATAAGCCTACGCCTAACACGCGTTGCCGGTTTAGTATTTCGCCGATTGAAAAAGACACCAGAGTTTAAGTCTGGGGAAGTTTATCTCGAATCCTAAGAAGGGATAAGTCATCGCCTAACACGCGTTGCGGGGTGTCATATTCCCGTAAGAAATGGCGAAGTCTATGTATTCAAAATTATAGTACCAAGTCTAGGAGAATTAACTCTCTTAGCGCAATGTTACATGTGAAACGGGTTTTAATAATTCACATGCTAGCCCGATTCAAACGGTAATCGGTAAAGGCACATCAAACCCGTTGAAGGCTGGGGGTTTGCCAAAAATCCTAAAGTCTATATCTAACACACATCGCCGGTTTAGTCTTTCACCGATTGAAAAAGACACCAGAGTCTAAGTCTGGGGAATTTTATCCTAAAACCTAAGAAGGGATAAGTCATCGCCTAACACGCGTTGCAGGGTACCTTTTCCCATAAGAAATGGTAAAGTCTATGTAATCAAAATCATAGCATCAAGTCTAAGTGCATTAATACTCTTAGCACAACGTTACATGTGAGACGGATTTTAAAATTCACATGCTAGCCCTATTCAAACGTAATCAGTAAAGGCATATCAAACCCGTTGATGACTGAGGGTTTGCCAAAAATCCTGTAAGCATTATGTCAACTAGGTTCACAATCAATAAAGAAATATCATAATGAAATCAAATACTGGGTCTCTATCAATAGATCAAGTCAAAGCATACAATAAAAAGCTCATCAGCCCGAAGGCAGTCGGCGATTAAGAACATGAGATTCTAACTTAGAAAGCCTATCTGTATAACTGTGCTCAAGTTCTGCTTGCAGATCAGCTCGGATAGATTCTTTAGAATTGCTCAAGATCTTCGCAGCTTCATTTTTCAGCTTCATCAATCTCTCCTGCGTAGGTCCTAATCTCTCAAGCATCTGCCCGCGAGACTTCTCTAGCCCTGCCAACTCCTCTGCCATGATAACATCAGACTCCTTGGCATACTTCAAGGCCTTCTTCAGCTTGTCTACTTCCTCACGGTTGGAGTCTATAGAACTAAGTAACTCGGCTCTGTCAGTGTCCTTTCTTGCAATACCAGCCATCAGTTGTGCAACAGAATGCTCATGTGACTGAAGTTCGATGCAAATGGAAGATCTCAAATCACGCCATTGTGACAACCTATGCTCCAACTGAGAGGACACAAAAGAAGAAGCTCCGCTAGCCTTTAGCTCCTCCAACTCTCGGAGTTCAGACTCCAAGACAATAAAATCGGCAGTAAGAGAGTCAGCTAACTCCGAATATCCATCATCTCTAATCATCGTCATGTAGCGAGAAAGAGAGCGCCCGAACTGATCAAAGCAATACCCTTGATGAAGAACCTTCTCGATCATGCTGTTAAAAAAGACGACGAAAGAGTTGAGATCCATTCGGAATATGTCTCTGCTGGGATCGGAATCAGACAAAAGGGTAAGGATATGTTCATATGGAGAAGGCTGGGATCCTACAAGCAATCATGTTGAGGAGTAAGAAATTATCAAACGTGATAAAATTTAATTTAAAGCAAATTGCAAGCATACCAATACCAACAGAGATCCCTGCAGACTGATGTCTGACGATTGGCTCCGTTAGTCTAGTGTCAACGAGCTCCGAGATAACAGCAGGGGTGGTCGTTGAGGGTATATCAACCTCTGTAGGTAAATCGGCAGTGCCTCTTGGCTGTGACGGGGAGACACCACTGTTAGGAAAGCTAGCGTCCCAGAAACCGTAGTCGTATCAGTCATAACGACTGGTCCTATAGTCATACTTCTTTATTAGTCAAATGGAAATTTAGACAAATAAGAAAAATCACGATGAAGGGATTATCTGCATACCTGCAAGTCCATCACCCTCAGGTAAGCGGGAAGTGCCAGGAGTCATAAGAGTATCAGTCCCGGTGGCTGGTCCTATGATTACACTCCTCCGATTAGTCAAAAATCAGACAAATGAAAAGGAGCACGGCGACCTAGATTATATGCATACCTGCAAGTCCATCACCCCGAGATAAACTAGAGATACCGGGAATCATGACTGAATCAGTCCCAGTGATTGGTACTATGATGATAATTCTTTGTTAGTCAGATAAAAGATCGGGCAAAATGAAGGGAATTAGATATATACCTACGGACGAATCACTCTCAAAGGGTGGTCCTGCAGACTCTTTGGTGGCCTGCTCAGCCAGCATGTCAACTAATAGTCTAATGTCGGATCCTGAAAAACTTGGTGCTGAGACATACCCTTGTTCCTCAAGGCCTGTATTATGAAAGGCCTCATCCTCAACTGGTCTCTCTAATACGGCTCCTGTAGAATAATTTAAGTGTTGGATATATACAAAAAGATGGGGAAAGAAGGAAAAGCTCAGATGTACCTGCAGTAGGGGCAGAAGATTCCTCTTCCCTAACATCCGTGTTTGAATTCTTCAAGTTATCTGAAAGAAAGCAAAACACGGAAATAATAAATCATGAATTCCCTAACTCTTCCAAATGCTACTCGAGTAGGGTATCATCGGATTTAGATATACCTGAGCATAGAATTGTTGGTCAACACTATTAACCTACTTAGTATCCATGTTCATGTCAACATCCATGGGTTCATCGTGAATGGCATCACACATCTGCTGCATGAAGCTATCCAAACAATCAGAAACAGGGAATACGGAATCCTGTGGAAGTTTGCCTTCTTCATGGTTTCCTAGAACATAAAACATGATTAAGTTTAGTGAATCCCAAAAGGTTAATCGTCTTAAAGCAATAAAGACAATGGGGGATTACCCTCTTCCCCGCCAACAGTGCTTCCCAACTCTGCCCTGTAAGCATTCCGACCAGTATGGGGCTTATGAACGGTCTTCTTCCGTTTCGGGGTGCGAACTCTCACAGAGCCAACAGGCCGCTCATGCCTGAACTTGGTCCGCATCTCAACCTGTGCGGGAGCTTTGCTACTAGGCCGGGACCTCGCATAGCGAGAAGCAAGTGACTCATGTTCATCATTCATTCTACCTGGGGTGATAATAGTCATCTTGTTAGGATAATTGAATAAGACCTTTTGCTCTGGTTTTTGAAAAGCCAGTTGAGACCTAGAAAGGATATAACGTTGATGCCAACAAAAGAAGGCCAGATCAGTTAATTCTGAAAAGAAAGAGTCTGACAAACCTGCATTAGGTTCTTCTTTGTCAGTATCTGTGTCCACGTATTCTTCCCCAGAAGTCTCGTCCTCATCGCCAGTAGGAAGAAGCTCTTCATCATCCTCTATCCTATCTCTGCTCGAAAGAGAGGGTTTGGCATGCTTTTTCCCCTGCTTCTTCAAAAGCTCGGCCCTACGAGTAGCCTGGATAGTGACCTGAACCAAATGCTCAGCCTCCAGCTTTGAAAGACTCCTCACGCCTAGGAACTCATTGGCGGAAAGGAACCATTTGCAACTGAGAAAAGTAAGAAATGCCTTGCGTTTAGATGAAGGAAGAGAGAAATAGGCTCTAGTGCAGCCCACCATAGTCCAAAGCCATGCCCGAACGCCGTCAATAAGACCTCCCTCGGTCTTCAAACCACGGCTCGGATTCCCAACGTACAGTTGGTCATAACCAAACTGGCGAACGAAACAGCACGGAAGGTAAGGCTCTATGTGATAATGATTCTTCACCCGAAGAACAAGATACCCAATGCGGATGTTCACCAACCAACGGAAATAACCAGCGTCAAGAGTAGTCCGACCAGTTCTGGGTTTCTCCTCATCAATCAAAACATCACCATAACGACCTGAGAAGCGAGGAAAACACTTGAAGAACTCCCAGCTCTTACGAACTTGAAGCTCTCGCTGTACATCAGTGAACGTCTTCCCGAGCCATTTACTCCTTTCCAACAGTTGCACGAAAGGAACGGGAACATCGACAGTGCTAGGCGCCGACATCAAATCGGGACGATGAAGAGCGAACCACGCCATCAGGTATGTATATGGAAGTTCAACCTTTATAGAAACAAGCTCGACCGACGGTTCTGGACCCTCCTGCATAAAACCATTGACCAAATATCTAAGTCCATAATGAATACCGACAACCATCGCCAGAAGCAGAGAAAGTTCCCTCCCGTAAGCTAATTGAACGGCAGGGAAGAGAACCTCAAGAGGTAAAGCGTCAGAAAACTGATATGGAACGACGCATTTCTTCAGCCAGATAGCCTGCTAATAGAGTCTTGGGCTGAATAGACTTCTGCGCATGACAAAGGAACGTCCGAAACTTGGTCCCTACAGGAAAAGTCCCCTCAACACCGGCAGTAGTATAAGAACAAGTCCCGGCCTTTTCCATCAACTCATTAATGGCAGAAGGCGTAAAAATGTCTAACTCACAAATTGCCTCGCTGGGTCCACCCTCCAAATGCTGGAATAAATAAACAGCAAACTGCTTAAAGCTGATCTGTCTCTTCCTCTTCGCTTGAGTGGCAACCTTGATTAGAGAGGTATGATAATGGCATGTGAGATCCCAAAGAGTATCGTACACATCGGGAGTGTCCATCTTCAGCCACTCCAATTGCAGATTCGAGGGAAAGTACTCCTGATACAGAACATCCCCTATCGAAAGGCTAGAAACTTGGTGCATCTCATGTAAAGCCAACCCTAACTCTCCACCGCAAGTTAGGAAGGTGTTACTATCAGGGACATATGTTTCCAACAATGCTAGAAAATGGCGACAGCTGACTGGGAATCCATACATGGTAGCTCGAATGGGCGCATACAACCCGCTACTTCTCAGATCACCCTCCCAACGTCCCAAAATGTAACTAGTCATACGGGTCCACCATTCTTTGGGTTGTGAGTAAACCCAACCAAAACATCTGAAATCCGGTGGAGGTAACTTCCTCCCGAACTTAGCCAAGCAGTTCCTCACAGTAGGAGCAGCTGCTGATACCTCGTCTGGGGGTGCGATATCAAGACCCAGAATCCCTGGTCTAAGACCACGAATATAATTATACCCATCAGAACCAGGAGTCTTATGGTGGGAGATATATCCACAATGAACCTGGTCAACATCATCTGTAAGATTCCAGGACATCTGTCGCTCTACGGCCTGCCCCTCCAAATGAGTGAAAGAGTGCTGACGAGGAATGGAAGGAATATAAAGGAGAGCTCCTTCATCATTATTCAGCCAATGCTCATCAGTAAGAATCAACCTAGCCGGATCCTCAATATGATCTCCGAACCAAAAACTGGGCTTCTTTAAAGCCTGAGTAGAAATAGAGTCCGCAGTAAAAGGAGCATCCTTGATCAGCTGGCGTAAGGAATGACGTCCCCTATCTCGTATCAAACGGCAGGATTCATCGGAATGATCTCTATCAAACTGAAGAAGCGGACCAATAGCCTGCCTGATAGCAACAGAAGAGAAAACCTCCCCACTACAACCAGTAGTAGCATGAGATGGGAGATTGTCCGTAGGGAATTCAACTACAATAAAACAATGATAGAGTCAGAAAATTATCCATGAATTATACAAGGATTAAATCATCTCACAAAAGAGCAAGATAAGATCATCCGCGGGGCGATTGGCGAGACGATTTTGAGTGTCTTACACTGGAAGGGCGACATGCATCATCACGTGAGTGACATGATTACATATCCCGACCTACACAGTATAGGACAACACAAAATCGCCCCAATATACCAGAAGACTTGAATTGGCCAAGCAAAACAAGTCTGAAACCTCGATCCCCGCAAAGGAGGATGTCGGTTCTTCCCGAATGACCCGTGAAAGGGCCAAACGAGGGTATACTGGAACCACGAATTTCCTGAAACCTCGATCCCCACAAAAGAGGATGTCGGTTCTTCCCGAATGACCCGCGAAGGGATCAATCAGGGATACAGAAAGTATAAAAACTCACCCCTGAAGGAGGATGCCGCTGGAGAGGATGCCGCGGGAGCCTCTCTCTCGCTATGCTACGAAAGGGAGCGACTCCTATGAAATCGATGTCGACGCGGAGACATAGAGAATCTGCAATAAAAATCAACGGGTCAGGTACAATCATAAATCTGAACACCCGAAAGTTAAAAGGGAAATTAAGAACTTTAACTAAAATCCTATAAAATAAATAGGATTGTATAGTTGAAGTCTAATTAAACCTATGAGTTTTATGCGTGCAAACAAAGAGCTCAAATTGCAGTATAAACCCTCTTGATGAATTTTTTGGTGAAATACCCAAAATACCCCTCGTGTCCAAGGCTAAATTCTAGTCAAGGACACGCTCAAATTGGATCATGATCATCATATTTGTTCATTTAACACCCCTAATATCCCACAATTTTGGCTAACTTTACAAATAAACCCTTTTGTAAAATTTAGCCAATTTTGCGAATAGACCCCTCCATAATTTTCGGTCTAGTTCCCGCATACCCTTCTCAAAACTTTGGTCATGAATTTGTGGTCTATACTTTTGAAATTTCAGCCCTAAAATTTCAGCCCTTTTGCAGATAAACCCTTCTACAATTTTTGGGTTGCTTTTTTGCAATTAAACCCCTCAAACAATGTTGATTCTTTTGCATGAAAACACCCCTCAAAGTTTGGTCAAATAGGTGTAGAGTTTCAACCCCAAATTTCAGTCTACCTTTGCACAAAAATCCCAAATTTCAGTCCATTTTTGCATAAAGGTCCCTAAAATTTTGGCCATATTACTTTTTTGCATAAAACCCCCCAAATCTTTGCGCATACACACAACCCATCATCAAGATCCTATCTTTTTCACAAAACCTAACTAATGAGAACAAAAGGCTATGATCTTAACATATGAATTCATTGCATGCCCTCATTACAAGCATAAAGTTTTAATCTTTATCAAAAAATGAGAGAGTTTTTGAGGGGAAGCTTACCCAAATCAAGAAGCTTGAAAACCCAACTCCAAAATTAAATCTTGAGCTTGAAGATGTTATGAAACCCTAGCTTTGAGAAGAGAGGATTTTCGGCCAACAAAGGAGGAGAAAAATCTGAATTTTTGGTGGAGGTTTGAGGGTTTTTGAGACAAGAGTTCTAATGGGTTTACAATCCTTAAAAAAAAGAAATGGAGTTTTTGGATAAGAGGAGGAAGAAGGTGTTTGAGAGGGAATAGAATTCTTTTGAAAATTTGGGAAAGAGGGGGAAAACAAAAGAGGAAACAAAACCAAAACAAAAGAGGAAACAAACAAAAAAAAGAGAAGAAAAAGGGGGAGGTGTCTCGGTTTCTTAACCGAGAAACCCTAGGGTGTCTCAGCTTTGGTCGAGACACCCAAGGCTGTCTCGGCCAAAGCCGAGACACATGGTGTCTCGGCCTTGGCCGAGACACCCAAGGGTGTCTCGGCCAAGGTTGAGACTAGTTCAAGCCTCCCGATTGTGGTTTTCAAGCCTGAATTTCGCCCGTCTTCGTCGGTTGTTGGATATTTTGACCAAATCAACACTAATCGACACTGGACGATTCAAAACCCTAGGGTTAACGCCGGTCAACACGCAACCCTAGGTCAATGCTAGTCAACGCGTTGCGATCAAAAAAAGTCAACGTACGACGTTCAAAACCCTAAGGTCAACGCCGGTCAACGCGTAACCCTAGGTCAATG
>BQKN01064478.1:266337-337169 GCA_022839385.1 Asparagus kiusianus | reverse complement strand
CAAAACCCTAAGGTCAACGCCGGTCAACGCGTAACCCTAGGTCAATGTCAGTCAACGCGTTACGATTAAAAAGTCAATGTACGACGTTCAAAACCCTAAGGTCAACACCGGTCAACGCGTAACCCTAGGTCAACGCAAGTCAACGCGTTGCGATCAAAAAGTCAACGTACGACGTTCAAAACCCTAAGGTCAACACCGGTCAACGCGTAACCCTAGGTCAACGCCAGTCAACGCGTTGCGATCAAAAAGTCAATGCGGGTCAACATATCATGACGGAGATAGTCAGTTCAAAGTCAACTCGACGACACGAGCCAAACTCAACTCATCAGTTCTAGATTTGAGACTCCGACAACGGCCAGCCGATAAACGCAATGCCGAAAGAACTTCAGTTATTCGTCAAAGCATCGAATAGATTGAAAATCAAAGGAGTCAAGAATTGAAGCTAACTACAGGTCCATTACACCGATCGAAGGCTGGACCAATCACATCCAAAGTATGCCAGCCTCTTCTATAAAAGAAACGAGTCTGGAACGCTTTGGAGGGGGTATCTGTAGGCATTGAAAATTGCCTATAGGTCTCTACGAACAGCTCAGTGTTAAGAAAAGATGATGAACGTCACTATCTGGTTCACAGAAGCTTGATTGGTGTCGGTGAACGCTTGAAGTGAATCGACGAACTACGGAATTTCAGAATAACAAGGATACGAACTGATCGGGAACCCCGTGTCGTTCACAAACGGTGACATACCCTTCGTGTCTCATTTATTCCACAGATGATCTAATCATTAGAACTTATAGAACTCCTCGTCGGCTTTCCAATGCACTTTGAATCGCTCAAATCCGAGTTCGGATGAAAAAGTTACGGCGGAAACGGACGAATATGCAAAACGGAACGTCTCAGCCTGAGTTGAAATACCCCGAGGTGTCTCGGCACAAACGAGACACCCCAAGGTGTCTCGGCCAAGTCCGAGACACCCAAGGGTGTCTCGACCCAGGCCGAGACACCCAAGGGTGTCTCCAGCCCCTAAAAACGGCCATTGTGTGGTTTTAACCGCCTGGAACCCCCCCTGAGCCTATGAATACAGCCTCAGGCCCTCATTTTTCTAGATCTAGAATTTTGGAGAATTGGCGAAGCACTGCCAGGCTGAAGAGTGATCGAGTTCTTCAACGCAAAAGAGAGATTCTTTAGATCTGCATCACCCGCAGCCGTTCCTTAGGATTATCCCGTTGCGGTAATCCTAAGAAGAGCAATTATCTTGCCGTTGCCGAGATAAGCGCTTCTGCTTCTAAATTCCTTCACGGATCGACAGAGTTTCGGATCTGATCTGATTGTCAGGTAGTTTACGGATATCGACGTCCCCGTCACCGGCTAAAGACCCACGCAAGCAAGAAACGACGAACGGATCTTGCGTTATTTTCGAAAAGTTGTAATCTTTCATTTCTCATTCTTTTTATTGAATATTTTGAATTCTTTGTAAGCAATCCATATTATAATGAATTCGACAATGAAGGCAACTTTCTCCGAAAACACACACCTCTGACAAGAACCTATAACTCTCTAACAATTCTTCGCTTCATGATTAGGCTTGGCACATATGGTGCATCTCATCGACTTTTGGTTCATAGCCTGCATTCCTTTTGAATCCATATTTTGTCTCTTATTTTGCCAATTCTTGTTCTAACATCCACGTTCGTCCGATCTGAACCACTTCTTCATATCATCATTCTTGCGATCATCAACCGAGAAAATTTCTTGTCGTTCCTTTTCAATCCCTAAAGCTTTCTTCAATACCGTTGCATAAGTGGAGAAAATATATTGCATTTTTTTTAAATCTATTGCATTTTTTTCAGAATCACGAGACATATATTAAAATAATTTCTTCAAATTTAGGCTATTCAATAAATATCGAACTCTATAGTAGGCTAAACATGATGAGAAACAATGTCAATATCACAATTTTTTCAATTGGAGTTATCCATTATTCAAGAATTAAAAAGGCAATACCATTTTTGCATAGTGAACACAAATTTATAACAAAAAGAGGTGTAATTCTTATTTAGCAACATGCAAAATTGAACTCCAACTATATCAGCAAATCCTTTAAAATTTGGATGCTAACATAATTTGTTAGTTACAGTATTTGATAGAGATTCACAAACCAAGGAGATTAAGCAGAGAAGCTCTATTTTGTATCAACCTCTTAGACAAGCAGTCGAATCTAGATTCGAGACTCTCCAATTTAATATCCAATGACTCCAAAAGCTTTTGTGCCTTCAGCATTTGCATGCCTTCAGCATTTTCAGAGGCAATGCAATCATAAGAAGCTTGTAGCCACTTATTTGTGCTTTCCTCTTCAGTAGCACTCTCTTCACAAGCAACTCTTCTCTTGGAGAGAAGAGACCATCTGATATCCTTTTGTTTTGGTTTCAACAAGAAAGAAACAACAGATTGAAGATGGGAGATGGAGCACATTCTTGCTTTCTATAATGCTTTAACCAACACATAGCTGTCTTTTTCTACAACAGAACAAGATAATGGTTTGTGATTCATCTGCTTCAATGTTCTAGGACAATTCTTGCGCAATTTATGAAAGTTCTTTGTTGAAAAAGCCCTGTAATATCACTAATTTCCTAGTGATAATAAGTCTAAGTAATTTTTTTTAAATAGATATCCAAACAATGAAGTTAATACTATTAATTTATAAATATAAGTGTGCAAGAGGACTTTTATGCAAAGGAAGAATAATAGTTATGGTGGCATATTTTTGCTTATCAAGGGGTTTGTTGCAATTAGAATTTTGTTAAGGGCTTTATTGAATATGGTAACCTAATAAAAGGAAGGGAAAAATGCTTTCAGCCCCCAAAACACAAGAAAACGTGCTCCCCCTAAGACTTTTTCAACGGGTGCTTTGCCCCCAAAATGCTCTGCGATTTTCTTCCAGCCCCCAAAACGAATCCCCAAGCGTAACTCTGTATAAACCTCTCACGAAATGCCCAAAATACCCTTCCGTTTAAAATTCCCCGTTATGAGTTACCTCCATATCCGTACCCTGTCATCTCTCTTCTGTAAGCAAACTGACTCTAAAAACCCATTTCAAAACTCTAGCCCTAAATCAACCGACTCTAACGCAAACCGAATCAAAGCAAAGGGATTAAAATAGACGGCGATGCAATCCACAAAGCATGCCTCCATGCCGACCACAGCGAAAGCGATGACGCCCAGCAGTTCAAAATCTCAGAAAGAGCCCACACAACTACAATACGTACTGAACATGATGCTGAAGTTGTGATTGCTAATGTTCTAGAGGACATCGCAAACAACCATTCTCAACCCAGAAGTCCACCTTAAAATTTAAATGTAGGCCCCCGTGAAGGTCTATAGGGCAGCATCGGCACCACCGCCGCATCCAACGATGCCACTAGAGCACTCCTTGGTCTACAGAGAGGAGAAAAAGAGAAGCATGTGGCAGCACCCAAAAGGTAATTTTTACCGTAAGTTTTATATTGTTAAGGTTATGGTTTTATTGATAATGCTCCTAGTCTGGTGGGAAGGTCCAAAATTACGAGTGTCTTTTAGCTGTTGAGGTTATTGTTAGCATGCATGATTCATGCTTTTATTGTTGAGGTTGTTGTTTGGTTGTTGAGGTTAGACTTTGGTTGTTAAGATTATGGGGTTGTTGTTACGGTTGTTGGTTTCTCCGTAAAGTTTACAGCATAGTTGTTATGTTTACTGATTATTTTCAAAAATACTTATGTATTGTGTTTTTGTTATGTAGAAAAAGGGCAAACCCAATTATTACGTTGTGGCCCACTGCCAGCTTCAGTACCTATCATGACTTCATGCGGAGTTTGGTGCAGCATAGGGAGCCAAGACACTTTGCGGCCTATGAAGATAGTGTATTCAGACACTACGTTCATTTTGGCCCACCTGGTGTCGATCTTCCCACTTTTAAGCACATTTTGAGTCAGTGGGATAAGAAAAGGAAGAAATTCTTCTTCACCGATAATAATGATGGAGAAGAGATCGCCTGCTCATTCAACCTTGAGTGGGTAATGGAGCATACATGGTTTTCCAATGAGAGGCTTCATGTTGACCACAACCGGGATAGGAAAAATAGGATTTGGTCCAGGTTTTTTAATAAACCTGAGGCCGAGGGTGCCAGCAGTATAGCTCCCCCTAAAGGAGGCCTCACCAGACGCAATGTGGAGCAACTACTCTTGAAGCTGGTACTATTGGCTGATCGCCGAGATGTAAAGGACTTTGTCCTGCTACAGATCCTCTATCAGCTTAGCATGATTTAGTGTCCAAGAAGTGTTTTCGACGTTCCTAGGCAATTATTCAAGTACATCGACAATATCGAACATGTCAATAACACTGCTTGGGGGACCTATATATTCAGTGAGACATCTGACACGATAGAGAGAACACTGAAAGGTCCTGAGCAAGGGAAGATGACTTTATTTCTGCAAGGGTGTACCCCGCTAGTTTGTGTAAGTAATTGTGTCTTTTATTACTGATTGTGATTAGAAAAAAATTAAAACGTGTTAAAGAGCTAGCTGAATTATTACGTTTATTAGCAAAAACATAGTTCTCTCCTTTTTACAATTAGAAAAAAATAAAACGTGTTAAATGGTAACGTTTATTAGCATTTAAAATGTGTTAAACGGCTAGCTAAATTATTACGCGAAATTTGTGGATCTAATTGCGGAGCTAAGCGGTTGTTTTTCCTCTATATAAACCAACAGCTGCGAGGGCCAAAGACACGGTGAAATACAACTGCTCCTCTTCACTCTTTCAATATTTATTATTGCTATTATATTTTTGCTGGTTCCCTGAAAGTTTACGAAGAATTCGCAAAACCTTCTTGAAGCTTGTGCCGACGAGAAGGAGGTAGCTTGACCGAAGGTCGTCGTATCTCCAAGATCCATTGTCACGAAGCCCTGTACGAGAGGGGGCAATTAGATTCTTAGGACAGTGTTTAGTGCACGCTTCGATCATCAGACCATATTTCTAAACTTTATTTATTTTTGTTTGAATTAATTTTATTTACGTGTTATAATTTTATTCGGCTAATATCTGATTTTTATTAACTGTTTAAAACTTAATTTTGTGTTAATTACAGTCTAAATAGCAAATAATTTCCTAACATTATTTTAGCGCTAAGAGCCCAAGTTTGGGTCTCATCGTCCCGACCACGGGCTATATAATAGTGGAGTTTGCCAAGTCAACCGAAGTATCGAAGTGTTAACCGCATTGAGACGAGACTTGCTTATTTCCATTGCATATATGTATTTTGAAAATGTTATATTATAATTTTTACTATTTTAGTATTTTGCTTATCAAGTCAATTTATTTTAGTTTTGCAAAACCAGTGTCTAATATATGAATTTATCCACTTATTGATTTGTGAACTCATTGTGTAGTTTTCATTCTTTTCAGAGACTCGAGATTATGTGGAATTGAGGATTTGTTAAACTCTTAGAACGGAGCAAGGAATATAATTCGAGATTGTTATTGTCTTCTAGGTGAATGTTAAATAAAGACTTTGATGTTTAGTTGATGAATTAAGAGTTTTGTAATAATGAGTTTCTTTCTTTTAGGTCGAGTTTTATTTCAAGTTAAGGAATGTTTGTTTTTATCAAGTTAATTGGATTAGTGTTGACTTTTGAGATTATAGAGAATATTTATTGTTTGTTTTAGTTCAAGGAAGAGATTATTTTGATGGTCTTTTAATGAATGCATAATTTGGAGGATTCTTCACAGGTTTAGTTCGGCTTTAATATTCCTTTTAGGTTCGGAATTTGGGGACGTGACACGTCACGCTGGGAGTATTTGCTAGTATATAAATAAACCAAGACTTTATGGTGGAGACACCAAGAATCCTGGCCACCATATGTGATATGAATGTGGGCATAAGCTTGAGGTGTGGTTTTTGTTTCTCCTTCTGCAGGCAGAAGATAAATCATTTCACATACTTTAGGATCAAAGTACTAGTTGGTGAGTTGACATGTCTTTCATCTGTATCTTTTGGTAACCGCAAAGGAGCCTTTCATGCACTAAACATCTATGCACTGTTGATATTTCCTGAGGTTCTAATAAGTAGGGAGACAAATAGAATCCTTAGCAGCTAAGCTCCACGATTTCATTAATGTTGATCCTTAGTGATGTGTCTAATATTTTTTTAGCTATATGTTGATGCTTAATAATGTTGTAATGATTCTAAATTATTATAGACGTATTGCACGAGGCACTATCACAAGTTCCCTATTGTTAATGAAGAACAGGAGGAGAGACCTAAGTTGCGTTTCTCTAGTGGTTTATCTTCAGATGTAAATACTTGACCTGATTAAGTAAAATTAATACGTAATCAACTTCTTGAACATAGATTTTTGCTACCAAAAAAGTGAAGCCTAACACAGAGAAAATCAGAATATTTAGCCAACCAAACAGTTTAATATTTGTCATGCCACTTTATTATAAGCATGCAAGCAAACTGTATAAAATCATAACAAGCATCCCTACAATTTGGAGCTCTGGCATAGTATAATAGTCCTTTGGCGTGGTATCAAGGAGCAATCTGTTGCCACCAGACTCAAATTTAAAATGGATTTTACAAAAAATTGAAGCCGTATTACTTTTCATTTTTAATTTTTGACAACGGACCCCTTAAATTGATTAGCCCTCTTGATCTATACGAAGTACCTTGAGATAAATTAACTGCTTCCCAAATAGTAATAAATTTGAAAGATAAAATTACAATTTCAAGTATTGCCCTCTATATCAAAGGTGTTGCCTTTGTAAGAAAAGTACTGCTTTCAGGGTCCTGATAAGAAGGCTACGTAATAAGGAAAATTGTTGAGTATAAAGAGAAACACAAATCTACAAGGTTAATCAAAGCTCTCCACTTTCTTAACTTCAAATGATAGAGAGATTAGATCATTAAAGGTTTACTTTGAATTCCAAAGTCATCAAAAAATCCTTAAATTAAATTGATGAGAACAAATTCAATGTTTGTGTGCTCTAAACAATAACGCAGAGATACTATTTTCTGTTGTTTTAATTTTTTCTAGAATTTTTTAATTTATTTTTTTTGGGCTTTTTATAAATAACCTACAATACTTATATGGGTATTACAGCCTGCATTAATAATCATTCAACAAAAAATATTATTTTTCCCAGCTCTGGACACAATTTATTATCTTCTTCCTACAACCTCCACCTCTTCCTTGATGTATACATGCCAGATATTTGCTATGGTAGTATAATAAGCTTAATAACTTCACATTTAGCATTCTCGTGATGATCTCTCTCTCTCTCTCTTATAAGCAATCCGGAATCGAACCCAAGCGACAGTCGGGGTCATCTGCGGTGGCTCATTCACATGATGTTGAAACTGCTAGATATTTTGTTAACAAAAGACAATTTTTCCTTCATGAATAGTAATAAAATTTTATAATTAAAATATGTGTAAGGGTTATATAATTATGGGGAACGTTACAAAATTTATGACGAACGTTACAAAATTTATGACGAACGTTACGGAATTAATTACGGGTTTTGTAACGTCTTTTCCAACCCTATATATATATCCGTATGTTAAGCTCAAAATCATAAGGAAAAATATACAACAAATTTCTCTTGTTTTCTTCTCTTCCCCACATATTATTTTCATCTACATCTTAGTTTTATTTTATGGGCAACTTCCTTCATCTGAGCTGAAGCTCTGCACTCTCGCCCGAGTGCAGAGGCTGGTCATTTCCGGGGGCTTTTACCACTAGGAGGGAGGGAACCATCTGCGCTAGGACGATAGGCAGGTTATCAATCTTCTAGGGCAGTGAATACACGACTGCTCCTGATCAGGCCAATTTTAATTGTTTATTTTTTCGGATTTATCTGCATGCTATAATCTTAATTATTTTATAAATTTCCAACAATCTAGAAGATTGAGAAGTTTATAGCTTTTGATTTAAATCCGAAAAAATTATTTTTATAGTTATTGTTCATTCGAGACAATACTGTTCACCCGAATTAAAAATAAAATAAAATAAAATATAGTTTTTGTTACTGTTCAAAAAAATGGGAATTTTTATAGTTGTTGTTAACACAAAGAAAATATAATTGCTTTAATAATATATTTGTTTATCTATTAATATTATTGATTTGTTGTTATAAAGTTTGAAAAAAAAATTGTAACTGTTACTGTTCATTCCAATAATAAAAACTTTTAATGTTCATTTATTAAAACCGGTACTGTTCATTTTATTAAAAAAATGTTACTGTTCATTTAAACAGTTTTGGTTATTTAAAAAAAATTTTAAAAATGTAGTTAAATATTTCTGTTAATTTAATTTAACAGTTAATTACATTTATCTTATAGTTGTTTTATAATCAATAACTATTGCAAGTTACGAATATCAAAGAACCTTTATTGGTTTCTAAAAGCTTAGTTTATGTTTGCTAGAATCATCTAAAACCTACCCTTATCCCCTTGTGCTAGTGAATATGCACGCATTTGAAACATGCTATAAATTTGCAGCAGTGTACATCTTTATTCTTGAAAATTTCATATGCATGGTTTTGACAAGAATAAAGAGAACAAACTCTGGATGCATAGATGCTTTGAAATATCTATTTTTTTCATGGTTTAATGCTTTCATTTCTTTATCCTATCAATATGGTACCTTCTATTATTAATAATTCCATACTTTGGAGTGCTTATGCATCTAATAAGCTTAGTACAGAATGTGGTAAAAGTGAATGCAAATTTGTTCAACAACTTCTGTGGCAGTTGTCTGCAGCAGATGAGTTTTTACTCTCAAGACATGAAAATCATGAGGTTCGAACATCAATAGGTAAACCCCTCCTCGGTCTTATCTAACATATGTTTGCAGTATAATTGCTTGGCAAATTAAATGCTTACAGGAAATATTTTAAAGTTTCTATATACTATTAAGGAATAAAAACTCATTGAGTGAACCGATTCAAGTTTTTTTGGATTAGTTGGTGTCTAAGACAAGGTTTAAGGGTTGCGTAACGCACTCTGCAAGGAACGAGGTACTTAATTGATCTTTGATTAACCTCTATTACTATCCTTACCTAGCTAACTACCCGGGTAAAACTTTAATCTTTTCACTTTAGGAGTTTTTGGTTTGGAATAAGAAGACCGGAATTATGAGAAAAATTCATATGCAATTTTTTAATTACGCTTCTTGCATCATATATTACCTAATGATAAATGATCAATATATGAGCGAACCAAATCAAAGAAGTGTATCTTTTAAAATTCTATTTTATATAGTGGATTATATTTCAAATCTTCAAATGTAAAATTCATCTCTTTTATTGCATCATGATGGATATTGTAATAAATGTTCATATGTCTTTTTAGATAACTTGCATTTGTTACATGATTAATTACAAGGTTTTATGCAAGGATGCACTTATAAAATTTAAAGCATGTATGTACATATATTATTATTATTATTATTTGTATAAGAGGTGGTAATAGAAAATGGCAACATAAATTTGGAAGGTCTCTTTTGTAGACAACCAATTTAAATTTGGAAGGTCTCATTTGTAGGCAACCAATTTAAATTTGGAAGGTCTCCTTTGTAGGCAACCAATTTGTAACCTCTTAAAATTTTTATGAAGTATGAAATATATTGTTCTCTTGAATGCTCTGCATGTATCTATTATTAATATCATTCATGTATGTACATATGAATAATTGCAGTATTTTAGTTCCACATTAGTTTGAAATGTTTAGATATTAAGGTCAAATCTTAATCTGCACAAACACCATGTGTTTACATCTTCAGACATAGACTATGATCTTTTATGATCATAGACCATGACCTAATGTCAATTTCAAACAATATGTTGGACTAATTACAAAAATAAGAACTTGATAAATAAACACAACGCCTGCTAGGCAAAGTTGTGATTCTAGACTGTGTAAAGTCTGTGAAAAGAATTTTGATGACCCTTTGACTAAGGGATTATCCCGGAGTGTGATTCTGGATTCATCGTGGGAGTTGGGGTTAAGCCCATAGATGAGGTCACTGACAGCGGCAACCCAACCCTTATTTGGAGACATAGTCCTAATGTTGGTTCAATGTGGTAGAAACAAGCTGGACTAGTGACACTCGTGTGGAGCATCGACCTAGATATATTTATATATCATTATGTAGCATTTGCTACTACCCCTTCTCTATGATGACGATGCTCTTATGATACAACTGGTTAGGCTGAGTTTTACTCTTAATAAGTCCAACGTGTGTATTGTGGGGGGTATTAAATAAACAGCTGTAGTACCCTTTGAGGACTTACCTACGTGAGAGGAACCGTGATGGCCGCGGTTGGGGGGGCTGGGCTAACCCCTAGAAACTCTCATAAGTCAGTTTATTGTGAGCATGGCCTTTAACGCTCAACCCGCTTTGCTCAATAGATGAAACGTATTGTGTGTGTTTTCATCAATACCTGATTAAAGGGGCCTAATTCAAGGCGTAGTCCATTATGTCCCTCAGGTGGCGATGAACTCACTAAGGAAAGGTTCAAAGCCGGAAGCTACCTCTTCCGAATTCACGATACGAAACGTTGCCCAACCTATATTTGTTTTATGATTTCTTGATTTATTTATTGATTTCTGAGTCTTCAGTCAATATTGCCTTTTGGGGGGGACTGCTAGATATTTTGTTAACAAAAGACAATTTTACCTTCATGAATAGTAATAAAATTTTATAATTAAAATATGTGTAACGGCTATATAATTATGGGGAACGTTACAAAATTTATGACGAACGTTACAAAATTTATGACGAACGTTACGAAATTAATTACGGGTTTTGTAACGTCTTTTCCAACCCTATATATATATCCGTATGTTAAGCTCAAAATCATAAGGAAAAATATACAACAAATTTCTCTTGTTTTTCTTCTCTTCCCCACATATTATTTTCATCTACATTTTAGTTTTATTTTATGGGCAAGTTCCTTCATCTGAGCTGAAGCTCTGCACTCTCGCCCGAGTGCAGAGGCCGGCCATTTCCGGGGGCTTTTACCGCTAGGGGGAGGGAACCATCTGCGCCAGGGCGATAGACGGGTTCTCAATCTTCTAGGGCAGTGAATACACGACTGCTCCTGATCAGGCCAGTTTTAATTGTTTATTTTTTCGGATTTATCTGCATGCTATAATCTTAATTATTTGATAAATTTCCAACATAAACAAATAAAGTTCTCTGCGTGATCTGACTTATAGATTAGAGCTACCTTGTTCGATGATAAGAATTAACCCTGATATCCATGATTTTATCAATTATATAGATCACTGATGTCCAATGGTAGAAAACCCCTAACCCTTTTGCAAATAAACACAAATTGTCATATACATGCAAAGTTGGACTCTGAAAATTATCAGCCAATCCTTTAAAATGCCGGTGCCAATAAAAGATACAGATGGGTACGGTTTTCTATATATTTCTCTACAAAATGGGTACAGTTTTCTATATATTTCTCTACAAACTAAGGAGATTAAGCAAAGAAACTCTGTTTTGGATCAGTCTCTTATACAAGCAGTCTAATCCTGACTCAAGACTTTCCAATTTAATCTCCAAGGATTCCAAACAATTCTGTGCCTCCAGCACTTGCATGCCATCAGCATCCTTAGAGGCAACGCAATCATAAGAAGCTTGTAGCCACATGTCTGCACTTTCCTCTTCCATAGCACTCTCTTTGCAAGCAACTCTTTTCTTAGAGACAAGAGACCATCTGCTACCCTTTTGTTTTGGCTTCGACAAGAAAGAAACAACAGATTGAAGAAGGGAGATGGAGCTCATTCTTGCTTCCTCTGATGCCTTAACCAAAGTAGAGCTGTCTTTTTCTCCAACAGAGCAAGATACAGATTTGTGATTCATCTGTACCAATGTTCTTCGACAGTTCTTGAGCAATTTATGAATATTCTTGGTTGATAAAGCTTCGTTTCCTTTTCTCCTCAGTGAGGAATAAAGATCTTTAACATGCTCGCTCATGGCAACTATGCAATCCCTCACATTAACAATGAGATCCAACAACATAAGGGAGTCCTCAAGTTGCCCTTCAACTAATTTCTTTTGACCAGGATGGAGAGATTGCTGATTAGTAGGTAGGCGAATGAGATCATCAATCAATTCAAACAAATCTCCAAGATTTCTCAATCCATCGCACACGAATTTTGTTGTTCTTGATGAAGATACATGAGCTCTCTGCTTGTGGAGTAGTTCTTCGACTCTTCGAACTGTAGGGTGAGATGTAGACGGCATGCTGTTAGATCGAATGTGGAAAGGTTGCTCTGTGATTTTAGACATTTTGTCAGATTTGAAAGAAAGAAATTTAGAAAGCTCTTAGAAATTGAGAGGATGGATGGACTTGGGTTGGTTCCTTTGGTTCTTG
This sequence comes from Asparagus kiusianus, assembly GCA_022839385.1. Taxonomy (NCBI): domain Eukaryota; kingdom Viridiplantae; phylum Streptophyta; class Magnoliopsida; order Asparagales; family Asparagaceae; genus Asparagus; species Asparagus kiusianus. The sequence goes on along the minus strand of BQKN01064478.1, from coordinate 324,743 downwards.
AAACTTGTATATATAAGCCAATGTCTTTGTGGGTTGAAATTAGATGGGGGGGACAGCAAGAATCTTGGCTACCATGTGATATTAATGTGGACATGAACTTGAGATGAAGTTTTTGTATGGCTTTTTACGAACAGAAGTTGGATTAATTCACATTGTTTGAAACATGAAACAAGTGGGTAAGGTGACATATCTTTTAATTTTCTTCTGATTGTTGCTGTATTGCTTCAGAACTGGAACGGTGGCGTGCAAGAACTAGTCGGGGAGACAAATAGAATCCTTCACAGAGAGGCTCAACATTGATTTTGGATCTTGTACAGATTTCTCCAAACCTTTCTCAGTCCATTTCTATTAATACAATAGAAAGTAGGTTCCACTAATGCTTGATAATGATATAATCATCATGAGTTGTTGAAGCATTAAATATTTATCAGATATGTATTTGGCACGAGTTAGAGCAGAAAATATGAGGTTATCAGATGACACTCTCCATGAAAGGAGAGATTAAAGAGCCGGCAATATTAAAATCATGAAGGGCTGCATATTGATAACCTGTCAGAGTCATCAAAATCTACTTCTTCAATAGGATTTTCTCTCTTACGAGTGGATGTCAACCCGCAATATTTTCTATAATTTTTATTTGGGGAAATGAAAGAAAGCTTCATCACCAAGTGGAGCACTGTATAAATCCAACCCGCAGCCATGCAAGACTCATGCGTATAGGGACACTGAGTGTTAGAACGAAGTCCATACTGTAGCTCTTGTTTGAGGAATAACAAACTTTCATTTAATACTGATATTTGTTTGAGATGATATAGTACATGTAAAAAGAGATATATGAATTTTGTGAGGCGAAACGACGCAAAAATCAACATTTATATTGATTTTAACCTTGTAACCATCAATCGTTAAGGCTCATCGATGGTCTATAATGAACAATTGAAGAAATTCCAGAAATTTAATTTTGAACCATCAATGGACTATAGGGAACCGTCGATGATGTACAATGAACAATCAGAGATTTTCAGAAACTCAAAGTCAGAATGTACATGCAATCACCGATGGTGCTCAGGGAACCATTGATGGTGGGTTTTTCCCATCAATGGTAATGAAACATTTTGCAATATGTTAAGAGTTAATCACAACCATTTGTTGTTCCCTTTCATCTTCAACTTCTGCTATAATTTTAATATCTCTTTTCTTTATCAAAGACTATATAACCTAGGAGATATCATATTTTGCGGAGGTTTTACACTTTGAGAAAAGGAGGGTTTTTTGAGAGATTAAAAGGATGAGGTTTATTCTAGGGTTTGTAAAGAAGATTTGATTTGTGATTCGAACCTCCTGAGAATTATCAAACTCTTTCTCGTTGTGATCAGCATTGCGGATAGTTTCGGCAAGGAGAGTTGCCCTTAGAGTCAACATTATCATTATTTTTTCATCAAGCTTTGCTCCAATCCATTTGAAGAATGGTTTGCTTAGAAAAAGGGTTGTAAGGTCTTTTCAATTTGTGCTTAAACTATTTTTGGTAGTATGTGTATCATCTTATTTTTATAGCATACTCAAGCTAGTGATAATTGAGGGTTGGGGACTAGTTAGTGCTAGGCATTACTCATATGTGAGGAGTTAGATTAGACGACTAGATTTGGGTAGATTCTAGGGTGCGGTTTTTATAAGTCAACTGAATTAGGCTATGATTCTAGTAAACATCAGTCATAATGAGGAATTCCTTTCGTGAGATGGAAGAGTGGATGTAGGAATATCATGCGAACCGCTATAAGAATTCTCGTGTGTTTCTTGATTGATTTTTGGTTTTGGTTGTTCACTATTATTTTTTGATATTTTTGCTACATATTCTGTGTTTTAGCCAAAAACTATCACAAACATATTCATCACTCTAAAGGCTTGCATCTCAGTTTCAACAAGTGGTTTTAGAGCTTTATTGCCCATCTTTAGGATTTATAACCTAAGTTAGAGATGTCAAGTTTGACAGATGCAATGATTTTTCCTAAGAGACATGTTGTAAATTGACCCCCGATTTTCTACAGGGCAAACTACACCTATTGAAAAGCACATATGAAAGTATTTTTATCATCCGCTAAATATGATGTTTTGGAGTGTGTTGAACACGGCTATAATGCACCCACTACAGTTGTAGGACATGTACAATCATCACTCATTGGGATAAGTAAACTCCACACGACAAATAACTTTATTCATTGTATGCTATGACTGCTCTTTAATGTTCTTTAACTATTAAAGAATTTAACCGTATTTCTAATTGTTCTACTGCTCTGAAAATAAAAATAGCCACTAGAGGTTACATAAGAGGGAACTTCACAGATAAAGGAGGCGAGACTCACGATGCTCGTCAGCAAATATGAGAATTTAAAGATGAAGGTCACGGAGAGTATTCATGACATGTTCACACAATTTAGAAACATTGTGAACAAAGCAAAAGCTTTATGAAAAGAATATGATAATAAAGAACTGTGTAGAAAAATTATTCGTTCTCTTTCTAGGGATAGGGAACTAAAGGTAATGGCTATTTGAGAAATTACAAGCTTTTTGTAATTTAACCCTTGAATATGTTGTATGTAATCTTCTCACGTATGATATTCGATTGAAAGAGAGAGAAGATGCCTTTATAGATGACTTCAAGAAGAAGTCATCAACCCTGAAAGCCAAAAAGTAGAAATCTCAATCCAAGAAGAAGAAAGAATCAAACTCAAACTCTGATAATGGTGATGAGAGTGAGATGAGATTGGTAGTTAAGGATTCAAATCATTCCCCAAGACAAAAGACATGCAAAAGATTATGCAAAATAAACAGAATCAAATTTTCATTAAGGTAAGGAAAACTAAATATAAAAATTTAGATTCTGACATTATCTGTCATCGTTACAAGACACCCAAATATTAAAAAAAAGAATGCACTCTCAATAAGAGTGACTACAAAGGGAAGAATAAGAGCTTCAAGAGCAATCTCGTGGGATTTCACAAGTAAGGATGAAGAATCAGAAAGTGCCTTGAGCTCGAGCAATAAGAGTCACTGTCTCATGGCTAATGCGCATAATACAAAAGATTCTAAGTATGACAATTTAGACAAGGAAATTTATTGGAGAGTTAAGGAGCATGGAAGCACATGGTATTTACACTCAGGATATTCTTGTCATATGATAGGTAAGAAAGATTTATTTCTTAGTATTTATAAGAAGAAATGTGGGGATGTGACTTTTAGAAATAATAATAACAGTAAGATTACAAGAATTAGTGATATAAGTAATGATTCCTTTAAACTCCTTAAAGTTTTACTTGTAGATTGTCTGAGGAACAATCTTATTTCCATTAGTCAGCAGTGTGACAAAGTTATATGTCTATTTTTTTCAAATTTAATGTATGCAAAATTATTGATTCCAAAACAAGTTCGATTGTCTTTATAAGAAATATGCATTCTAATGCTTTCATGATATTAAATCTAACACACTAAAATATTTGGTTGTAGGAGAAGAGAATTATGAACTTTCTGATATGAGACTTGAACATACGAGCATAAATTTATTGCAAAAATTCTAAATGAAGGAATCAATTAGAGGTTTGCCTATCACCACTTTTAAGAGTGAGAATTTATGTGAGGCATGCACAAATGGTAAAATTTATAACATCCTCTCATAATTGAAGAATCTAGAGAGCACTTCTAAACCTATACAATTGCTTCACTTAGATCTTTTTGATCGGTGCTCACACATAGTTTAGGAGGAAAAGTTATTGTTTAGCTATGATACATAATTATTCTAGATTATTATGAGTCAGGTTTCTAGCTAAAAAGTGAATGTTTTTAAATGTTTGAAATTTTTTCGAAGAGGGTTGAAAAAAAGGTCTCCCTATTTTTACAATTCGATCTCATCATGGAGGTGAATATAAAAATAAATTTCTTTAAAATTTCACATTAATAAAGGCATCACTTATGAGTATTCTTCTCCTCGAACACCACAACAAAATGAGGTTGTCAATAGGAAGAATCAGACTTTATAAGAAATAGCTAGAACCATGTTAAATGAGTACAAATTGCCAAAGCATTTTTGAATTGAGACAGTGAATATAACATGCGATGTAATTAATAGAGCTTATCTTCAACCTAGGTTAAACAATACTTCTTATTAACTTTACTATGAAATATCCCCAAATATCTCTCATCTTCGTGTTTTTGAATGTAGATGTTATCTTTTGAACATAAAAAACCAATTAAGAAAATTTGGTTCTAAAGTTAATAAGTGTGTGTTTCTGGGATATCCTTCTTGTATTAAAGCTTATAGACTTTATAGTAAAAGAACTAAAGTTCTTGAAGAATCTATCCATGTTAAATAAGAAAAGACTTTGGTGAAACGTAAAAAGAAAGCACAGGATGAAACAAAGGACAAGAATGAGAAAACAAATGATATCATTGAAGAACAATTCCTGAAGCTTTAGAGGATACTTAAGATCTAATCAATTCAAAAAACTAGTAAATTATTTTAATAAGAGATTATCCAAAAGGAAATCGTCAACCACCTCCTCATTCACCATTGCTCGATGTTAGCCATAAAGATAGGTGAAGGTAAAAAATCTCATACATTTCTTGGTGAATTTCTGTATATGCGAATTTTACATCTGAAGTTAAACCAAAAAAAATATGAATGAAGCAATAAAAAATGAAAACTAGATAATTGCCAGGCAAGAAGAGCTTAATCAATTCAGAAGGAATAAAATTTATAATTTAGCTCCTAAGCTTAATGATCACCCTATTATAGGAATTAAATGGGTCTTTAAAAACAAATTGGATAAAAAGGATAATGTTATGAGAAGTAATACTAGACTTCTTGCGAAGGGTTACAATCAGTTAGAATGGATCGATTTTGATGAAACTTTTTCTCTAGTTGTAAACTCTCAAAATTATACTTGATTTTTCTTGTTATAAGGTTTTAAGCTCTGTCAAGTGTTTGTGAAAGGTGCCTTTCTAATGGATACCTGAAGAAAGAAGTCTATATAGAATAACCATCATTGTTTCATTGATATGCTTTTCCAGATCATGTATATAAGTTAGATAAAGCTTTGCATGGTCTTAAACAAATACCTTGAGCTTGGTATGATCGTCTAAGTTCTTATCTACTTAAACATAGTCTTAAAAAGGATTTGCAGACAATACCTTATTTATTTAATTTAATGGTAAAAATATCCTTATTGTTTAAGTGTATATTGATGATATTATTTTCAGAGCTACTAATAAGGATCTCTGCCATAAATTTGAAAAGTTGATACAAAGACGAGTTTGAGATAAGCATGATGAGAGAGCTGGAAATACTTTTTAGGGTTTTATGTGAAGCAAACAAGAAATAGAGTCTTTATATTATAGGAGAAGTATGTGAAAGAATTTGTAAAACACTTTGGTATTGGTGGTTTAAAAGCCGCTTCAACCTCAATGAAGACGTCAACCCTCAATGAATACTTCAACAAAGCTTACAAAGGATGAAGTGGGAGTTTTCGATGAAAAGAGATATAGAGGAATGATTGATAGTCTATATCTTACTTCTTCTCATCCTGACATTATATATTCTGTGTATTTATATATAAGGTTTCAAGACAATCTTAAGAATCACATTTAAAAGCTATAAAATAAATATTTTGATATTCAATTGGAATGCAAAATTTTGGTTTATGGTTTCCCATGTATAATTCTTTTGATGTAGTTAGATACTCTGATAATAATAATGCTCGGTGTCATACTTATAAGAAGAGCACTAGTGGAGCTATAATATGTTAGGATATTCTAAGTTTCTAGGCTGTGATGCCCCGGGGTTCACGCAAGGCTGCAGTCCAAGGTGAAACCCGGATTATCCAACTTTTCATGCACCCACACAGTGCATTAACACATTTTACCAATCACAGTAATATCCTCTAGTGGAATCAATAAACAATGAAGGTACAAAATAGGTAAAATGAGGAAGTAAAAACAATAGACATGATATAGAAGGAGAGATCTCATAAATAAAAGAATTATGTCTCAACTGAAGTCCATCTAATATCTAAAATAATAAAATGTCTCAACATGAATCAACTAAATCTCATACTAAGACACTCTGCATTTATAAAGTGAATACAACTCTAAAGTTTGAATAATGAATGTAACTATACAGTGGAGCTTCAGTTACTAAGACTGTGTAGCGGCGACTATACTAAAACTTCCTCATCCTGCGGTTCTCCGAAACTCTGAGCTGCATGAAAGAAATAATTTAAACAAAAAAATAACAACAAGAGCGTCAGAGCGCTACAGCAAGATCACCTCGATATGTCCCCAGGGGAAGGGCTTCTAGATAAAGTGGAGGCTTTACCTATTAAGCATAGTCTACCAAAAATTATTTTCCCTGTATCTAATGGAATTAATATTTAGACATCTACAAATGAGACGTAGTACGTCGAGCGAAATAATCCAAACAAGAAAACACTCATGTATATACCATGTGTCTCAAGTTGTAGATACCTAAACATTAACACCAAACTAAAGATAAACGATCTAAAGAAACCAATAATTAGAAATCCACAACATGAGACTGGTACGTCTAGCAAAATAATCCAAACAATGAAACTCTCATGTATATACCATATGTTTCAAGTTGTGAATTGCTAATCATTGATCCCAACTAAGAAGTAAAAGAGAAACAATATATAAAAGTAGACTACAACTCCAAACCTCAAACATGATGAGCAAATGTTACAATCTCAGACTAGTCTCGGGTAGTGGCGCAGTCATAAGAAAAATATCATCCAAAATAAACATCTCCATAGATCATGCCATGTATGCCAAAAGTATCTGAACTGTACCCTAACATCGGGTAATCTAACATGGGAGAAAAACTACATCTATGTATGTATATATATATCTACATGAAATAACAATCCTCTTGTAAGGTACAACAAACCATCGTGTAGAAATAACATCCTTACTCAATCGTTCTGTGACAATAGGTATATCTCTCTCTTCCAGATGATGCATCCAGATGATTGTACAGCAGAGCGTAGGCATATAGGCCTAATCCGAAAAACCCCGATCATCTTTGAGTATTGGTATAGTCGTGGTCTCATTGCAGGAAAATGCCCAATACTCCTGGTGTGGTACAGCCACGGTCTTATTGCGGGAAAACGTTCATCACCAAGCATCCACAACTAATGAATTATGCATTATCAGGTGTTATACCAACACTATCAACTCTAAACATGTGATACGACTCAAACAAAACATGTATTCAACACCCGCGCACGTATCTCGACGTACGGATCCACAACTCTTGTTCACGACTACCTCGTGTGTAAAATAATCAATAAGCAGTATATACAGTGCATGTATATCTTTTTTTTCAAGCCAATCGGACAACACTTATCATAATCCCTTCGGGATACTCATATGTGTGCTACGATACTATACATGTGTACTCAAGGCTGTACGTGTATCATCATGAGGCTCACACCTCGCAATCACATCCAAAATGCAAGCAAATAACAATCAGGAAACTCAGCAGACCAGTTGACCGCCCCAAAGACGCCGGTCGACCGGACTTGGAACGTTCACAAACAGAGATTTACTAGTCGATCGCCCCTAGGGCCCCGGTCGATCAGCCAGAGAAAAATATGCTTTCTCAAGTTTTTAGGTTTTGTTGATTTACGATATCATAACTTATTCAAAAACAAAACTTTCTTATCACGAAACATATAACAACATTTAAGCTTTGATAATTACTTACAAAAATTATATTGAACATGATTCAAACTCTTGGGTTAATCTAACTAGGGTTTAACAACCTAACAAACAAAATTCCTCGATTAGAACATGATTTCTTAACATGTTTAACATATTCTTGTTTGTAAAAACTCATAGATCATATATAATTTGATTTAAATTCGCTTATATTTCCTATGTTTCACAAACCTAGGTTTTAAGTATCTCTAATCAACATGTAATCTTAATTAATAGTTTCACCTTCCCGGATTCTTGAAATGGAAACCCCACTTTGAGCTTCCATTGTAACTAGAGATGGAATATAGAATTCTTTCTTTTCAGTATCAGTTTCGTCTTTGCCCTAAGAAAAGACACCATCCTTCAACTCCAAAATCCATGCTTCACATGCATGGGGAATTTTATCCCGAATCCTAAGTAGGTATAAGTCAATGTCTAACACGTGTTGCTGGTTTAGTCTTTCGCCAAATATAAAAGATATCATAATCCAAGTCTGGAGAATTTTATCCCGAAGGCTAAGTAGGGATAAGTTAACACCTTACACGTATTGCCGGTTTAGTCTTTCACCGATTGAAAAAGATATCAGAATTTAAGTTTGGGGACTTTTATCCCGAAGTCTAAGTAGGGATAAGTCAGCGCCTAACACGCGTTATCGAGTAGTCTATTCCCGAAAGAAAGACAAAGTCTACATATTCAATATCGTAGCACTAAGAGAGTTAACTCTATTAGCATAACGTTACATGCGGAACGAACTTAAACAATCTGCATGCTAGCCCGATTCAAACGGTAGTCGGTAAATGCTCATCAAACCCGTTGATGACTGAGGGTTTGCCAAAAATCCTATATAAATACAAGAGTCATTGATGCACCAGCTTCATTAGTTGGTCTTGTGACTTGAGCATCCAACAACCTCAGGATAATATCCATACATGTAGATGAATTATCTTTAACAGTTGGTCCTGCAGCCCCGACATTTGGGACCGTCACGCTCTAATACCTTAAGAGGTTAAACTGTGTAGACTCCAACAAACGAACGATTATAAATTGTGTTAACATAGGTCAATGCGCTACAACAAAGGTCAACGTCGGTCAACGCGTTATAATGAAAGTCAATGCCGGATAATGCGTTACAGTAAAGGTCGATGTCTGCCAATGCATCGATAAATTTGCCAAAATAGGGCTAAGGAAAAAATTTCAGATCAAAGGATGATTCCGGGGAGTTCAATCATATTCAGATACAAACTCCCTATAAAGATGATTAGTTCAACGTTAACTCAATGACACGAGCTAAGTTCGGAAACTTATACACTAACCTCAGTTCAAAATTTTGACAACGATCAGACGATAAATGCAGCGTCAGAAGAACTTCATCTATTCGACAAAATACTAAATAGACTGAAGGCTGAAGAAGTCAAAAATTGAAGCCATTCACAGGTCCTTTTACGTTCTTCTCGACAAAATACTAAAGGGATTAAAGACATGACCTATCTTATTCAAAGCATTCCAGACTCCTCTATAAAAGAATGAGTCTGAAATACTTTGGAGGGGGTATCTGTAGGCGTCAAAAAATACCTATATGTACCCACACGTAGCTCGAGATAAAGAGAAGATAATGAATGTCATCATTTGAGCCAAATTGGATCATCCAAAGTTGTAAAGAAGCTAACGATCAATTCACCGAAGCGTACAAGTCGACTAAATGACAAAAGACGCAAAATGGCGGAAAATATAAGTCCGAAAAAGTCAGAAAATGCTAAAACAAGGAATCAGGCAAGTGCCCAAATTGGTTTGGCCAAGGCCGAGACGGGCCAACCTGTCTCGGCCAAGGCTTAGACAGCTCGATCTGTCTCGCGCCCGAAACCGTCGAAACTTATTTTTAACACGTTTTCTCGGGATTTCTTTGTGTCTAAGCTTCCCAACTGACTTGATATCATATCTAAGTGGTTAGGTCGTTGTTAACTGAAGATATGGTCAAATCATCCATTCTTATCCAAATACCCTGTATCCGAAGCCCTATGAATACGAGGGTAGGGCTTTCTTTCTAAGGGGCAAATTATTATCATGACGAGGAGGTGATGTCGAACTTCAGAGCCAAGAGCCACGAATTTCAGCAAGGGCTAGTGAGACCCGGCGAACTTCGGCATAAAGAAGAAGTCTTTCGAAGGATTTGAAGCTCGTTTTCACATTTCCTTGAGATTAGGCTTGGTCTTAATCTCGAGAAGAGTACTAATTTTACTTAGTCCATATCAGTACTTCAGCGAATACTTCCTTAGTGAAGTGGGAGTTCTGATCAATACTTCTGTCAACCGGATCCAATCTGTAGGCGGTCCACGGATAAACCCCGGCACCGGCAAAGATCCCACGCAAAAAGCAATAGGCGATAATCATTCTATGCTGTGTGTTGTTTGAAGGAGATTGTAATTTTTTTTATTTTTTTCATTGTGTAAGATCTTATAAAAAGATCGTCTTTTTTCGGACTTATTATAACGACTAAAGTTGTAATGAGTTATACAATGAAGAAAACAATTTCTGACCTAAACAATCACAAATGTATTAATGACAATTGGAAAGACCTGTGAAAAGAAATTATTTGAACAGGTACTCAGACCTCTGAAAGACACTTTGTTTTGCAAGGAAAAAAAAGTTTCTATTCATGGAACAATATATTATACCTCTAACTCATATACAAAATTGGATAAGATAATATCTATTCACAAATCCTATAAAATGTGAATGCCGATATTTTAATGGTACAATTCTTGATAAAGAACACTCTACAAGCTTAGGATGTTAAGAAGAGAGACTCTATTTTGGACTAACTTCTTGAATAGGACCTCTAGTCCTGACTCGAGACTCTCCATCCTCGCCTCTATTGTTTGCAAGTCATTATGTGCCTTTTCTACCATGATAGCATTGACATCATTGAAATGGATGCAATGGTAGGAAGCTTGTAACCACGTATCTATGTTCTCCTCCGAAGGTGCAACTTCTCCTTCGCAAGCCACTTTTCTCTTGGAAATGGACTTAAAGAAAGACCACCTACTTGTTTTTGTTTTTGGCTTTGACAGGCAAGAGAGAACAAGTCCGAGAAGGGAGATAGTGACCTCTCTTGCTTCAGTCAAAACCTTAAACAATTGATTGTTGTTGTAATCAACACAGCAAGAGACACTTTTTCCACCCATTAGATTCAACGACTTGAGAGCATCCTTGATAATCTTTTGGGCCTTCTTTTTTGTCTCACTAACTTCGTTTCCTTTCCTTCTAATTGCTGTCTCAATGTCTTTGACATGCTCTCTCATCATAACCAGGCTTTCCCTTGCAACACCAATCAGATCTAATAACTGAAGCGAGCAATCAAGTTGCTCCTCTACCCATTTCGTTGGACAACTTTGTATACTTTGTAGGCTGCTGGGTAGGCGAAGAAGCTCCTCAATTTTTTCATAAACATCTCCAACACTTGTTAATCCCTCTGGCACCATATGTGCAGTTTTGGAGGAAGCCAGGCGAGCTTTTAGATTATCTAGTTCTTCGTCCACTCTAAGTATAGTTGGGTGAGATGTAGAGGGCATGCTGATGGATCGAATATGGTAAGCCATTTCAACGAGTTTTTGATGAGAAGGATGACAAAAAAATCAAGAAGAAGGCTGAGACAATATGATGGCTTGAGTTGCTCCTTTGGTTCTCATAACTATATATAAGCCAATGCCATGGAGTTGAAATTAGATGGGGGAACACCAGGAATCTTGCCAAACATGTGAAATTAATGCGGGCATAGCTTGAGGCGAGATCCTTGTAGCCCTTTCAACAAACAACTAAAACAATTTCAATTGAGATGTGGGAGGTGGGTTGACATATATCTATATGATTCTTGTCACTGAGGAGTGTTAGCTGCGTATACAATATGCGTGATTAGAATGCACCTCCAGTGGCTGAACTTGTTGGTACTTCATGCGTTGTGCATTATGGGATAGGGAACAACAAGAATCTTACAGCTAAGGTTTGCATTTCAATCTAAGATTGATTAGCAATTTCAAAAAACAAGATAGGTTCTTGTTTATGATTTCATAATAATGCGCACGAGGGTCATCTTCTAATGTGCCAGTTCCAAGAATGCCAGAATGGTTTTCTGTGAGCTGATCATAGATTTTAATTTACTTCGCCAATCTACAAAATTGGGGTGGGCTGATGTATAACTTACAGATTGAGAGTAATCCATTTATATTGCAATCTGGAACTGATAGCACTTCATCTGCTTGACTGATCATCAAGTTGAGTTGTTGAGCATACAATATCCCTGTGAATGCCGCCTCAACTCATACCTGAAACCCACATATCCAAATCAGCCAGTCTGTAATGGGTAAAGAAGTTGCAGGCAGAGAGAAATGCTGGCTTTCTGTGCCTTCAGATGGAATAAAGATTACAAATTGCAAGGGGAAAAGGATAAACAAATGGTAATTTTTTAAATGGAGGATTAATTCTTAAACAAAGATTACTTCTTAAAATGCATAATATTTGTAAAATTATCATGTTTTCACTCTTCAGTGTTAATTGGACTAGACTGTTTGATTAAATGCTCCAACATTTAGCATTTTCAGGTTAGCAAAAAAATCAATACAGTGAATTCTAAAATTCAGCAGAAGAATATGAAATATAGGATAGTAGAACAACTGTTTGATTAAATGCTCCAACATTAATGCAAAGCACTCATATGAAGCTAGAGATTAAATGCTCCAACAACTGTACTGGAATTACTAATTATAATTGCCCTAGAACTTTTATTCTCATTATAGGCCTAGAACAGCAATTTTGGTATCTTTACAATTTCTTTCTACCAGAAGGTATCGTATCGCACTATGCTTAAACACCTGATATATTATTGAAATCAACAAAAAACTTTCCTTGATTGCAATAGTCTGTTTTCAATATATACATCAAATTTCTTGTTTTTTTCAGAATTTCAAAAACAATGAGCACGTGAGTGACATACTTGGGTTGGTTTTCTTTGTTCTTACTACTAAAAAACCAAGGCTATGTGTTGAGTTAGTTGTGGATGTTGGGGAGAAACCCCTATGCCGAGATCCAATCAAATAGCCAAGAGAGATAAACAACCACACCAAACAATAGCATAAACAATCAAACACCAGATTTTACGTGGTTCGGCGAGATACCTACGTCCACGGGGCAAGGAGGGGGGGTTTTCATTATTAGAAATCAATGGGATACAACTAGGGTTATAAATCTCTCATAAACCCTCAACAAATCAACTCTTGATCTCACTAATTGCTCCTAGAATAGAAGCCCAAAGAAAACTCCTTTCAACAGCTCAAAACACTTGCCTTACAAACCCTAGAATCTAGTTTGGCTATTTATAGAAAACCCAAACGAAACGGGTCTGGGAAACAGACCCAGCCTAAAACCGCTTCGGCGATCGACCGTGACAGTCGACCGCGATCCATTGCGGTCGACCACGACGGTCGACCGCCCACACTCCAGAACAGGCCCAAAAAATCCAGAGACTTCTACGGTCGACCGTCGCGGTCGACCGTCACCAATCCAGACGCCCAGTAAGCTCTGTGCATGAACGCGGTCGACCGCCGCGGTCAACCGCCAACCTGTCTGCCTGCCAATGCCTGTTCCTGCAATTTCTACAAATCTCCACCTCGGCGAAGATTCTATCAAACTAAACTGACACCAACCAAACCAATGCCTCACTTGTTGCATCCAGTACGCCAAGGTAACGGACTCATGACAACGGACCCCATGCACAACATGTCGAGACCCAAACGGGAGTACGAACACTCACCCCAAAACAACTGTGTCTACTCTCCAAATCGGCTGCATCAAAACTGACTGTCTACGTATCCTCTCCAAGAAATCAAGCCTTCACGTAGTTCACCAAATAACCTCCAAAGGCCCTCAATGCAAAAGAAGAGTCTTCAACTCTTCACCAATACCAATATCCAATGTGCGACTGATAGCATCACCAACGGCCCCATACTGAAACGATCCAAACACCTCCACTTGAGGTGAACCAATGACCATATCCAAGCTATATCCACTAACTGCACACGGATCTACCAACTCGTCATCTGCATCCTGAACAATCTGATCCCCAAACTGTGTCACCTCAGCCGGAATCCCAACTAATGCAAAATGACCTGGAGTATGTGGAATAAGCTCCACCCGATGTGGAGTAGCATCAGCCTCCACCCGCTGTAGTATCCCTCTGATCTGTTCAATATTCTCTACCTGCCAAGAGTCCAAAGTGACAAACCTACTCAGACAAAACTCAGAAGCTCCCAACTGATAGCCGAATGAACTCCTGAATCCCAAATGCGCAATCGAATCCAATCTCACATCAACGATGTGACCAAATGCTGGGTAGCCAAATATCCGACGCCGACAAAAATCTGAAGCAGCTCCATCAGATCTAACAACTCTACACGTAGTAGTCGGCAACCTCATAAGATAGCCCAATCGTGTCAAAGCCCGAATACCAAATCCACTGCTTGACAACCAACGCCGATCCTCCTCCAGAAAAGAACGACCCACTAAATCCGCCATCTCATCACGTCGCCCCACTGTCTCCTCTCCTCTGAAGTGTCTCCAACTGCCATGAGCTTGGCACCAATGCACGAAAGAACCCCTACTAGAACTAGCACGACGGGTAACCTTTCTGCCCATACACCTCCTCCAACTGTTGCGGACTACTAGGGCTTCAGACCAACGGGACTTGGTTACAACCCATATATGCCTAGTACAATCCTCAACATAGGAAACAAAATAGCGATTAACTCCCACTGATGCCTCCATGGAAGGCCCCCCAATGCCTGACTGAACACCTCCAATAAGACCACTCGATCGATGGATAGAAGTGCTGAACTCCATCTTGGTCTCCTCGCTCATCCCAATGTGCTCACAGGACTTCAATCTGCAAGTCATAGCACTCCTCAACAATCTGTGCACGGCATAACCAATAATATATCCCAGCACCAAACAATGCCACAGTTTGGCCAAAGAAGTCGTCAGCGCTCTATCAATCACCGTGCTCCTAAGCAGATAATACAAGTTACTCCTCCTAGCGCCCTTCATCACAATCATGGACCCCGATGTGACCTTCAAGTGAGAATCTGCCAAGGTCACCCTATAGCCTGCTGCCTCTAATACCCCAAGTGAAATGATGTTCTTCCTCAGTTGAGGAACAAACCTCACATCAACCAACTCCCTAACCATCCCGTCACTCGTCCGAATCCGAATGGTACCAATACCACTAATAGGGCATCTGTGATCATTATCCATAAGAACAGCATCCTCTCTTTCCAACTCCTGAAAGTTGGAGAACCAATCCCTCCTAGGGCATATGTAGTAAATAGCACCCGAATCCAACATCCACTCGGTGGAGTCGGCAACACCAACTGACGAAAGAGCAGGGCACGAATAGCCCGAAGAATCTGAATCTGAAACGTCACCACTAGCCTTGGCAACATTCACCTCTGAAGCTTGAATAGCTTTCCCCTTATTCTTCCCGGCTTGTAATTTTGGGCATTCGGCTTTCCAATGTCCATCCTCTCTACAAAAGGCACACTGATTCCTACCAACTGCAGGATGCCCCCTCTAGACTTTGACCTCCTACAACGGTTTGGACTTCTAGTTCTTGCAACCAATGCACCCGCAACCGGCTCAATGGAAGTCTCCTTGTCCTTCTTTCAAAGTTGATAATTCACAAGAGTTGCGGTGCCTCACTATACGAAATAGATGCATTCCCATTAATAAGAGTGAGGACGAAGGTCTCATATTCCTCGTCGGGCAAGAAACTCAATAACAACAATGCCTTGTCCTCATCTTCAACTATAACATCTACATTCGTCAAATCTGCAAGTAGTTTCGTGTAGTGGTTCATGTGATCACTAATGGATGTCCCCTTCTTCAATTGGAAGCGATAAAGCCTCCTCTTCAAATGCAAGCGATTTACGACGCTCTTCATCAAATACTTGCCCTCTAGGACCTCCTAAATTTTCTTTGCCGAAGTCTCATTCATCACATCATACTTTAGATCTTGAGTGAGGCAAGACCTAATTACACCACACGTCGTTTTATTCATTTTATTCTAAACCTTATCATCAATTTCGGCTGGTTTCCCGTCCAACTCTAATGTATCTTCTAAATTTTCCGCATTTAGCGCATCCAAGACTTCGCATCTCCAAAGTCCAAAATTATTTATGCCATCGAACTTCTCTACATCTATCTTCATAGAATGGATATTCAAACTTTGGACGATCTTCAAACTAGAAGAACCCTCCCCACTTTTATCCTTTCCGGCCATATATCTCAAGGCACCCAATAAACAATTGCGGAACAAATAGGAAATAGATCCAAAAATTGACTAAAGATAGAATTTTTTACCACAAAGATTCCACATTTATCATCAATCGAAACTCTAAAGAAACTTCCCAACTGATCTACCCCTCCAAAAAGCCCAAGCGTTGCCTGGAGCTCTGATACCACTTGTTGGGGAGAATCCCCTATGCTGAGATCCAATCAAATAGCCGAGAGAGATAAACAACCACACCAAACAATAACACAAACAATCAAACACCAGATTTTACGTGGTTCGGCGAGATGCCTACATCCACGGGGCAAGGAGGGGGAGTTTTCACTATTAGAAATCAAGGGGATACAATTAGGGTTACAAATCTCTCATAAACCATCAACAAATCAACTCTTGATCTCACCAATTGCTCCTAGAATAGAAGTCCAAAGAAAACTCCTTTCAACAGTTCAAAACACTTGCCTTACAAACCCTAGAATCGAGTTTGGGTATTTATAGAAAACCCAAACGAAATGGGTCTGGAAAACAGACCCAGCCCAAAACCGCTTCGGCGGTCGACCGCGATCCATTGCGGTCGACCGCCCACACTCCAGAACGGGCCCAAAAAATCTAGAGACTTCTGCGGTCGACCGTCACCAATCCAGACGCCCAGTAAGCTCTGTGCATGAACGCGGTCGACTGCCGCGGTCGACCGCCAACCTGTCTGCCTGCCAATGCCTGTTCCTGCTATTTCTACAGTCGAGACATGAAGAATCTAACTAGGGCCAGGATCATAATTGTTTCTCTTAGTTTATAAACAAGAAATTGTATAGCACTGATCAAGTCTTACTCACGCTTTCCTGTTAGCTGCAGTGGTGACATGCACAATTAGGATCTTCAGACAACAAGAATCCTTTGGCAGATAAAATGGATCTGGTAGCACCTTAGTCAACTGTTTCGTTGGTCATCACAGTGAGCTGTTGAGTCTAAAATATTAGCGTGCACGAAGGGAAATGAGGACCTGACATCAATACATGCAAATCAGAGTCATAAACAAGTAAAGTTGAACTACATTATAAGATGAGGTTTCATCATGGCCGTGCATGTTAATGTAACCGTGAGGCATAAGCCCCTGGTGTCACAGGAGCAAACTCAATTAAACAATGTGAGAAGAGGATTATATATTCTACTTTACTTTCAGGAGAAGAGAAATGCTGCTTCCAGTGCCTTTCGATGGAACAAAGATTACAAATGATGACGGAAAAAATGAATAACTATTGCGAAATATGTTTAAAATCCTTTATTGAAATACAAGATATTCAAACAAGTCATGTTTTGATTCTTCAGTGTCTCCAGCATAACCGCAGAATCAATTCCTCCTATAAGTTTTTTTAGGATTAGGAAATTGATATAAAGAAAAGTGAACTAGCAAAATTGAAGGACATTGGAGTATACTTACATATCTTTGTGAAGTGCATTAATGAATAGCCAAGTTGTGAAACCAGAAGCTAAGAACCTCAGACGACCTGGAAATGGTGTCTAAAGAATGTCACTTAGTACTTGTTGAAATTCTTTCACAGTAGCAGGGATAAAAAAGCTCACTTTATTTTCTCTGTCCATTTTATTTCTCTGCCTTTCCCTTTTTCAGTTCTCTATGAGTCTGTTGAGAAAAGTAGACAAAGATACTTGGAAATAAAGCGGAAATGTCTCTTGCTTGAGGGATTTTCTGCAATTTGGTGACAATAGGATATACTGAAAGTTAGCTAACCTAGAAGAGATGGAAAGGAAATTTCTCTGGGTAATTAAGTAAAGATATTATCAAATACTCTCTGTTATGCAGAAAGTTTATAAAGGAATTTCTTATTAAGTAACAGGGCATAGTTTACTAACAGCACTATATGTGAAAAATTCAAGTTAGTCCAGAGATGCAATTTTATCCTCAGTAAGACTAGACCTGTTTTCTTATCCCTATTCAAGTAAGATAAGGTTTTCAGAAATCAATGAGAAGATAACAAACTGTCATTCCGACACGAATTAATTCCAAGTAAGTTTACTATAATGGTGGAATGGTGTTCAATTTACCTTGTCACGCCTTAGGCCTATGAACCTGTTGTCATGATATAAGCCCGAGCACCACTAAGTGGAGCATGTTGCTTGTTTCAAACCAACGTCAAAATGACTAGTTACTGTTGGCACTTGATTCCCATGACGCAAACATCAACTTACAAAAACAAGGGATATGAATTTGGATGAGAACTAACCAATCAGTATATTATCAATTGAAATAACCTTTGGAAAATAAATTTTAAGTATAACCCCTCACAGACGACTGAAAGTAAACTTGTTTTGCAATGAAAATTTTTTCCATTCATGGAATAGTATATTTCAGGAACAACTCACATACAAAATCGGATGAAATAACATATACTAGCAAATCCTTTAAAATGTGGATGCCAATACTTTGATGGGTAAAATTGTTGACAATGAACTCTACAAGCTGAGGATGTTAAGAAGAGAGACCCTATTTTGAATTAGTTTCCGGAACAAGAACTCTAATCCGGACTCGAGAATTTCCATCCTGTCCTCCATTGCTTGCAAGTCATTATGTGCCTTTTCAACCATCATGGCATTGACTTCTTTGGAAAGGATGCAATCGTAGGAAACCTGTAACCACATATCTATGTTCTCCTGTGCGGTTGCAACTTCGAACTCTCCTTCGCAGGCCACCTTTCTTTTGGAAATGGACTTACAGACGATAGACCACCTCTTTGTCTTCGTTTTTGTCTTTGACAAGAAAGAGAAGATGGAACTGAGGAGAGATATAGTGATCTCTCTTGCTTCAGCCAAAACCTTATCCAATTGATTGCTATTGTCGTCAATACAACAAGGTACATTTTTGCCACTCATTAGCTTCAATGACTTGAGAGAATCCTTAATAATCTTTTGGGCCTTCTTCTTGGACTCATTGACTTGGTTTCCTTTCCTTCGAATTGCCAACTGAAGGTCTTGGACATGCTCTCTCATGGAAACCAAACTTCCTCTTGCAGTACCAATCAGATCCAACAACCGAAGAGAGCAATCAAGTTGCTCTTCTATCCATTTCTTTCGACATAATAGTATACTTTGTTGGCTGCTAGGCAAACGAAGAAGCTCTTCAATTTGTTCATAGACATCTCCCACACTTTTAAGTCCATCGGACACTATCTGTGCAGTTCTGGAGGAAGCGATACGAGCCATAAGATTTTCTAGTTCTTCTTGTATTCTTATTATAGTTGGGTGAGATGTAGAGGGCATGCTGATGGATCGAATGTGGTTAGCCATTTCAACTAGTTTTTGATGAGGAAGATGAAGGAGCCAAGTAGAAAACTAAGAAAATGTGAGGGCTTTTGTTGATACCTTTGGTTCTCTTAACTATATATAAGCTAACGTCATGGAGTAAAAATTAGACTGGGAGACAAGAAGAATCTTGGCGACCATGTGATATCAATGTGGGAATGACCTTGAGATGAGATTGTTGTAGTACTTTCGACAAACAACTTCTAATAATTTTTCTTGAGATGGAAGGTGGGTTGACATATATTTATATGATTCCTTATACAACGGCACCTTTTTTTGTTTAAATTAGAACAATACGGAGGCATTGTTAATTTTTTAACAGCAAAGATGACATGCATTATAAAAATCTAAATGAATAGCAAAACATTGGTTGTACATTATGCACTGTGAAATCATAGGTAGGAAGCAAAACAAGAATCCTTACAGATAGGTTTTATATTACAATCTAAGATCCGTCGAAATTTCTGCAAGCAAGATAGGTGTTTGTTCATGTTTTAAAAACACTGTACAAGAGGGTCACCTTCGTATGAGCTAGTGCCACGAATGTCAGTAACGGGGACCTCAAATTTTGTTCTGCCAGAAGGTATATCTTTGGTCTCAATCACCTTCGTACATGTTATCGCAATTGTGATGCATGGAAGCTTAAATTTAGATATCAAAACAGTGGGATCCATCCACTATTAAATAAACATCATAACTTTAACCGTTGAAGTTTTCTACTTCTTGTTTTCCCTATTTCAGAACCTTGGCTAACTAACACTTGTATTTCTTTTGTCGAGGAAAGTTGTAAGCCCTATTGAGAAGCAACCATGCTTTCATTCAGCTGGAATTACAAACAGGCTTATGATGGCAATTTTATCTTCATAACCTGTGAGATATACAATAGCAAGAAAGCAACGACGGTGCATAGCAGTATGCCGCCAGTGGCACGTGTATCCATCCATGAGTAGCATTGTAATGAGAATCTCAAAAACAATGAGAGGGGTTGAAATGCTTTGGCTGGTTTCTTTGGTTCTGACGACTTATAAACCAAGGTTATGGGCTGAATTAGTTGGGTAGACACCAAAAATGTAGAATTGGCGAACAAATTGGAGAAGAACATGTTTGGGAAGTAGGGGAACAGTTTTGGTCATGTTCGGTCGACCGCGGTGCTAGGCCGGTCGACCGAATACGTGCACAGACCTTGGGTATCATTCAGGGCTTGGTGCGGTCAACCGCCATAGTCGACCGCCAAACCCTGTAATCAAACCCGAGAGTCGGGAGTTGGGTGCGGTCGACTGTCGCAGTCGACCGCCGAATCCTGCAGTTGATTTTCTGGGTACTGTGTTTGTCGTGGTCAATCGCGTATCAGGTCAGGCCCAGTTCTTTGTTTCCTGTTTTGATTTGGTTTTTAGTTTGGTATAAAAACCAAACACGATTTAGGGTTTCGAGAGAGCAATATTGGGGATATTTGGAGCACCGAAAAGAGTCTTTTCTAGAACTATTATTGTTTGATATCATGGGGACCTTTTAGTACATTATCACGTAAAAATGATGTCTTATGTCAATATGTTTTGTACGTGAATGTTGAATAGGATTTTTATATAAATTAATTACACTTGTATTGTCACACATTATTGATGATATGGGACAAACTATACCATAATCAGATAAAGTTTGTTTCATTCAAAGAACTTGAGCACATGCAAGACTAGTAGCAATATATTCTACTTCGGTAGTTGATAATGATACTGAATTTTGTTTTTTACTAAACCAAGATACAAGTGAATGTCTAAGGAAATGACATGTACCACTTGTATTTTTTCTATCAGATTTACATCCTGCAAAATCAGCATCACTATATGATACTAAATCAAATGTACTATTCTTAGGATAAAATAAACCATAATCTGTAGTATTTTTTAGGTATCTAAAAATTCTTTTTACAGTTTTAAGATGTGATTCTTTGTGATTAGACTGAAATCTAGAATATAAACATAAACTAAACATAATATTAGGCCTACTTACAGTAATGTAAAGAAGTGAACCGATCATACCTCGATATAACTTTTGGTCAACATTCTTAACATTTTTATCTTTATCAAGAGATGTAGTAGTACTCATTGGTGTTGGTTTACTTATTGTATTTTTTATTTCAAAGCGTTTGAGTAAATCTTTAGCATACTTGTTTTGCTTGATGAAAATTCCTTCCTTTAATTGTTTGATTTGAACTCCAAGGAAAAAAGTTGAGTTCACCCATATGACTCATTTCAAACTCATCTTGCATAGTCTTTACAAACTCTTGACAAAGATTATCTTTAGTAGAACCAAATATTATATCATTTATATATATTTGAATTAATAGTATATCTTTATCAATTTTCTTTATAAAAAGTATAGAATCAACTTTTCTTATTTGAAAACTAGAAGTTAAAAGAAAATTTTTTAATCTATCATACCAAGCACGGTTTAGACCATACAAAGCCTTTTTAAGTTTAAAAACATGGTTTGAAAAACTTTTATTTTCAAAACCTGGAGGTTGTTCTACAAAAACTTATTCTTTAATAAAACATTAAAAAAACACTTTTAACATCCATTTGATATAATTTAAAATTCATAGAACATGCAAATGCAAGTAAAATTCTTATAGATTCTAAATGAGCAACTGGTGCATATGTTTCATCATAATCAATACTTTCTTCTTAATTATATTCTTGTGCAACTAATCTTACTTTATTTCTAACAACTTGTTCATATTCATCTAATTTATTTCTAAATATCCATTTGGTTCTAATAATGGACTTATCTTGTGGTCTAGGTACAAGATCCCAAATATTATATCTTGTAAATTAATTTAGTTCATCTTGCATAGCAATTATCCAAAAATCATTATGTAAAACATCTTTTATATTTTTAGGTTCAATAATAGAAATAAAAACAGCATGAGCAATCAAATTAAAATGAGATCTAGTAGTAACTTTATCAGAAATATTATCAATAACCAAATTATGTGGATGATATTTAACTTCTACAAAATCCTTTGGTAAATCATTTTGTAAATTATCATCTTTTGAAACATCTAACAGTTGAGTATATCATGAATAGAATCAATTAAATCATCATCATTATTTAAAACAGTAGGTGTTTTTGTAAAATTCTCATCAAAAGAAACATGCATAGATTCTTCAATGACAAAGTTTCTTTTGTTATATATTCTATAAGCTTTGCTATGGTTAGAATATCCAACAAATATTCCTTCGTCACACTTAGAATCAAATTTGTCCAAGTTATCTTTTGTATTTAAAATAAAGCATTTACAAACAAAAACTTTAAAATAAGAAACTTTAGGAATTTTATCATAAAACAACTCATAAGGTGTTTTCTTTTAAATAGGTCTTAATAAAATTCTGTTTTGAACATAACATGCTGTAGAGATAGCTTCTGCCCAAAAATACTTTGATAGGTTACTATCACACAATATGGTTCTAGCATATTCTTGTAAAGTTTTATTCTTCCTTTCTACAACTCTATTTTGTAGAGCCGCTCGAGGAAAATAAAAAGTGTGAGAAATACCATTTTTATCACAAAAATTTGTAAAAAGTTCATTTTCAAATTCTCCTCCATGATCACTACGAATAATAATAATAGAAAGAGACTTTTGTTTTTGAATTCTTTTGTAAAAGATAAAAAATTCATTAAAAGCATCACTTTTATGTTTAAGAAATATTACCCATGTAAATCTTGAAAAATCATCAATAAGTATAAATGCATATCTGCTTCTATTTAATGATGCAATTTTAGAAGGACCAAAAGATCAATATGAATTAATTCTAGTGGTTTACTTGTAGAAATTACATCTTTAGATTTAAAAGATGATTTATGCATTTTTTTCTTATTGACATGCATCACAAAAATTATCTTTATAAGAAAGCTTAGGTAACCCATTAACATAATCTTTCTTAGAAATTTTAGAAATATGTTTAAAGTTAACATGAGCAAAATGTTTATGCCATAAAATAGAATTATTAGAAGATGCAAGAAGGTAATGTTTATTAGAAATGTTATTCATAGATAAAACATATACATTATTTTTTCTATGTCCTTTAAATAATATAGCAATCATATCAATATCATAAATTAAACAAGATTCTTTTTCAAAAATAATTTTAAAACCTTTATCACAAAGTTGAGTTATACTAAGCAAATTATGTTTAAGAACATCAACTAATAAAACATTATCAATAATAGGTTTATTTGGATTACCGATAATTCCAATACCGATGACCTTCCCTTTGTTGTTATCTCTAAAAGTGACAGTAGCACCATTCTTATTTTTATAAGATGACAATAATTGTATATTACCGATCATATGTTTAGAGTAGCCGCTATCCAAAATCCACCTATTTTTCTTAGGTACCTGAAATGATAAACATTTATAATTTTGGTACCCATGTTATGTTAGGTCCATAAAATTAGCCTTTAGGAAACCAAATCCATAAAGAGTTTGATTTGCCTAAATAGTTATTTGATAAACAAACATCTTTAATAAAAAGAGAAATATAACACTTTTTATTTAAAGAAGTTAATTCCTTAGGAATCCAAATAGATAAGTATTTTGATTTCTTTTCATATAAAGCATTATTTTTAATATTATGTTCATGCAACTTACAAATAGGTTTTACAAAGTAGTTTTCTTAGAAGTATTATTATTAATATGAAAACCCAAACCTTTTGTATTTTGAGATTCTTTTTGAAATGAAAGTAAACTATTAAGATTTTATTTACCTTTATTGAATTTACTAACATTCAAACATAGATCATCATATTTTAATTTAATAGAAGAAATATCTTTATCTAAATCATTAATGCGAATTTTTAAGTTAATGCATTCAGATTTTAGATAAACATTCTCATTTAACAAAACATGATTTTCTTTAAGCAATGAGTTATTTTCCTCTTTTAATTCAATTATTTGAGAATTAAAATAAGTGGAAGAATTAAAATCAGAAACTTCTTCAAGTAATCTTTTATTTTCACATTTGAGAAAATTATGTAAAGCCTTTAATCTCAAAAAAGTTTCATATAATTCATTGAAAGGATCTAAAAGTTCTTCATTATCACTTACTTCATCTTGAGCCATAAAACACATATGAGCACTTTCATTTTCTTTAATTTCTTTATCGGAAGATGAATCATCATTGTCCTCCCATGTAGCCATCAAAGCCTTCATTTTCTTGTTGCTGTGAATATTATTAAAGTTGTTGAAGTAATTTGAATTTTGCTTGTTTTTCAATAATGGACAATCTTTCTTCATATGTCCTCGTTTGTTACACTTGAAACAAAGCAAGTTATTTCAATTTGAATTCTTTGATTTAAATTTACCTCGTTTTATGAATTTTCTAAATTTGCGTGCAAACATACTCATTTCTTCATCATCATCCGAATCTTCTTTATTAAAAGCAGTATTGAATGCAAACACTTTCTTGTTCTTTATTTCATCCTCATTCTTTCTATCTTCAATTTGGACTTCATAGGCCATGAGATTTCCAATGAGATTTTCTACTGTAAGAGTTGATAAGTCATTTGTTTCTTCTATAACGGTAACTTTCTTTTCCCATTATGGAGTAAGAGAACAGAGGATCTTTTGCATCATTTCCACTTGAGTAAATTCTTTTCCAAGACCGATGAGAGAATTTGTGATATCGGTGAATTTTGTAAACATCTCTCCAATGGTCTCGTTTTCCTTCATTCTGAATAATTCGAAACTATGTACAAGAACAAAAATTTTAGATTCTTTAACCTTACTTGTACCTTCATGAGTTACCTCGAATGTGTGCCAAATATCATATGTAGATGTGGTCGTTGACACCATATTGAACTCATTTTTGTCAAGAGCACAAAATAAGGCATTCATTGCTTTAGAATCCAAGTTTGTATTATTCCTTTGAGATGTAGTCCATTCCGTGAAAGGAGTGGTTAGCTTCTCATATTTTGTTTCAACAACATTTCAAAGTTTGTAGCCAATTGATTGGAGATAAATCGTCATCCGACACTTCCAATAGTTGTAGTTTAGTCCATCGAACATTGGTGGATGATTTGTAGAATGTCCTTCCTTAAATTTTGAAGTTGAACCGATGTTAATGCTATTTCTTCAACCTTGCTCTGATACCAAATGTAGGATCTGATCTAATCACAATGAAACACTAGGGGGGTGAATAATGTTCTTCTAAAAATTAATTCAAAGAAGATTATAATTTGCAAAGAAATAACACGATCACAGAAAATAATAATCAAAAACACAGAATGTTATATTGATTTCACCTCCCCAATGTACATGCAGTCCCCAAGCAAATCCTACTTGAGAGTTTCACTATGATTTTGAAAAACTTACAAAATCAAAACATCAAACCTGACCAATTTGCAAGTCCCTACAAATTACACACAATCTCTTCACCAAGAGATTACACCCCTCACACCCGAGAGAACACTTGTCTTGATACAACTTGATTCCTATAAGCCTTGTTAGTATTGTGATATGTAGAAGTGGCTAGGAATGTTTTGAATCTCTAAAAATTGTCTGACTTGATTATATATTGAATGAGGATCAAAGGTAAATCCAGAAAATAATTTTTCTCAACACTTAGTGAAAATCTGAAAATTTTTCTTTTGAAAGATGCACAAAACTTGAATCTTGTATATATGAATTCATGACCCTAAATTCTGAACATGTATCATATTTATAGCCTTGAAATATAGGTTTTTAAATCCTAAAAACATACACAAAATAGCTATAAACTGTCAATAATTTGAATTTTGAAATGTTAGAAACTGTCTTAGTAGGCGACTAATTATTATTGTAGTTGACTACTCTGAGTTCAACAAACTTCAGAAAACTCAGAATTTACTTTAGTAGTCGATTATTATTGTCATTAGTCGACTACTTTGTAAAACACAGAATCTGGAATTCAACATACGCAGCTGAGTAGTCGACCATAATTCTTAGTAGTCGACTACTCTATATTTTTACAGAAACTTATATTTTGATCTAAGACTTCAGTAGTCGACTACTAACCTAATTAGTCGACTAATAAGGGGTGAAAATGTCATGTATAAAATATTTTTAGACTTAATGATTAACTAAATACTCTAATGGTTAACATAGGGGATTTCTTTTGTTAACTAACACACTAAGCCTATGTTAGTGTGTTCTTATCTCTATGTGTGTGTATGTGTAGGTGATCAAGGCTTGTACAAAATTTCTAAGTAAAGAAAATGTAAAAATTACATTGATATATAAGCTCTTCATCTTCTTTACTTCTTAATGCCTTGAACTCATCTTGTACTTTGTTCATGTTGATAACTATATTGAAATGTTAGTACATACACATAGTGATTCACATTATGAATAAATTATTATCATCAAAATTATATCATGGGGACATGATATCCAACATTTTCCCCCTTTTTGATGATGACAAATAATTTATGCATATGTAAGTATATTTTAAAAGAAATCAGATGGTTGTTTGGTTATCAGTTATTGGACTCTGATTTTGTTCTGAGCAGGTATGTCATATTTGACTCTCAACAGGTGGAGAGTGTTGATCAGATTATTAGGATATCATAGAGGGTGGAGAGTGATGCTACTCCATGTTAGGTAGAGATTACTCCACGTTCTCCAGATCATTCTGTATTATTTAGGATTCCAACTAAGGTAACATAGATTGTGGATCATGTTGATTTGGATACAGATGATGAGTTAGTTGATTCGAGTACAGCTAATGGACAAAGTTTAGATTTGGCTATGGACGTTGGTTCACCTCAGGTGGAGGTGTTTAGTTTGTTTCATTTTAAGGCCATTAGAAAAGTTATCAGTTGCAGATTTGTTGGTGATGTTGGAGAAGGGTTAAAAACTCTTCTTGTTGATTGAGGTCCTTTGGAGGCTATTTGGTGAATTACGTGATGCTTGATTCCTTGGGCAAGAAGATACGTAAGTAGTCATTTTTATACAGCTAGTTTGGTGAGTTGATACCGACATTTGGAGTTTATTCGCATTCTCGTTTGGGTCTTGACTTGTTGTGGATTGAGTCTGTTGTCATGGATTTGTTTCACTTCGTACTGGACGTAACAAGTGGGAAGTTTGGTTGATATTGGTGTCAGCTCAGTTTTGGAAAAACTTCGCTGAGGTGGAGAATTGTAGAATTGACGAAGAAATTGCAGAAGGACAAGTTTTGGAAGCAGGGGAATAATTTTGGTAATGTTCGGTCGACCGCAGTGCTAGGTTGGTCGACTACATATGTGCACAGACCCTGGATATGATTCATGGCTTAGTACGGTCGATAGGCGCAATGGCTGAATGTTCATCATCAAAATTTGTTCCTCTAGCTAATCTCCAATAATCGATAGGCACAATGACTCTTGTTCGAGTCCGAGTGTGTTGGTAGATTCCTTCGAACTCATTCAAGATTTCTTTGATACTTGGAGAACGATTGGTCTCTGAATCATTGGAACTAGGAATTGGTGACGTCCCTCTACCGACTATATTGATAGTAACTCTAAGATATTCATCCTCTAGAGTTCTCTTCTTGTAGGAACATCATCGCTTGTTGGGCAAGGCAACGTTCGTCAGTCGGTCAAACACCGACATTCTTGGTGTAGGTGCACAGTATTGGCACCCTGAGAAGACCACAAGAATCAGTCATTCACATTGACATGAATGAGTGATTTGTTGTATGGGTCTTTCTCTCGGTATGAGCTCTCTTAAGTCGGAGACTTGAGAATAATTCCTCACTGAACGTGAGTTTTGAGTTGGAACCCCTTGTCTACTATTAGATAAGACTGGCTCCTGGTGAACATAAATTTTAAATCCACATTGGTCCTTTTGAATATGATGTATCACATTGCGTTTTATATTAGGAACGTGAGGGTCACGTTTAAGAAAGGGAACACAAGGGTCGCGTTTTGCTTGAGGAACGCAAAGGTCGCGTTTTAATTGATCAACGCAGGCTTGAGGTCCGCGTTCTGAAACGCTCTCTTGAGGATCGTGTTCAACCTAGCTTGCACGAGACTCGTGCTTGGAAACATAAACGTGAGACTCGCGTTCTAAAATAGAAATGTAGGGCTCGTGTTGAGGCTCACAAACGCGGAGCTCTCGTTGATTGAAAGTGTTAGACCCTAGAGGGGGGGTGATTAGGGTCTTATGCTAATCTAATCCGATTAAATGCCAATTAAAACTAATTAACAAATATATTCTTGCAAGATAGATATACAACTAATAAAGAGCAAGAATATGGAATATACACAAGGAGATATATCCTATATGATAGAAGTATATGCAAGGATATATAAACAACACAAGGGTAAATGATCTAAACAAGATAGTGGATCATATAACTAATGAGCTAATGACAATGGCGATATAAGATATGAGCATGAATATGAATGAACACCAAAGATGATCTCCACTTGCTCTTGTGAAATTGATTCACAAAACCGAAAACACTCAAATGCTTAAAAGCTTATAAACACACTTTAAACAAACTTAAACCCTTGATTAAAACTTTCTTAAACTTGTTTTAAAACTCTCTTGATTAACCTTGAAAAGACATCAGCAATGGGATATATATACCCTCTCAAAGCTCAGCCAAAAATACAAGTAAAAAGACAGAAACAGCCCCCAAGCAACGGTAATAAAACTAGCCGTTGGAAGCTGAAAAAGACATCGTCGGTCGACCGAAAAATTCGTCGGTCGACCGAAAATTTCATCGGTCGACCGGACCGGTCGACCGACAGCTCTCTGTCAGCCCAGTGAACTTTTGACCTCAGGTTCGGTCGACCGGTGCGGTCGACCGAAAACGGATATGACAGAAAACTGAAAACTGTTATGCTGATTTTAAAACGCTGTTTAAAAATATCAAACAAATTCCAAAAAATGTAAAACTTTGGGGAATGATTGTAGACATGATAATAAACATGCTACAACGACTGGTTTCGAAAAAGAACTTCCCAAAAGAAAAATATCATCATTTTACAAATATGTTCAAAAACATGAAAACCTGGAAATTGATATTTTGATATTTTGACTCAAACAACATTTTGAAACCTTATGAAATAATTGTGTAGACTTGATAAAAGATATAACATGTTGTTATGAAGTCTATAACCTAGAAATATAATATTTTCATAAGATTGCATATTTTATGCAATATATTCAAAAACACAATAGAGTATGAAACATATGAATATATATATGAATGTAAATTTGTTTCATATCTATATAGCTAAAACAAAACACAATAATAAATATGAAATGTGTAATCTCATATTTATGAACATGAAAACTCAAAACTATGTATGTATATATATACCTATATATACATGGAAACCAAAACAAATATGTATATATGAAACTATATATATATATACATGAAAACCAATATAATGTGTGTGTGTAATATTGAGCTTAAAGTACTAACACACATAATATAAATCCTAAACTAAATTACCCAAGCTTGATCTTGATCTTCATTGAGCACAACTTGGTACACATTGCGGATGAAGCTTGAACTTGATCTTTAACTTGAATTGTATAGGCTTCACTCCACATTTCCGCCAACCTCCATTTGATATGATCGTTAAGGCTCGATTCCATCCATCCTCTAACTACGTTGTTTGTCTACAATAAATAAGAAAACACAAATACTAGACAAACAATATTAGTGGTAAATTGTTTGTTAAACATCATCAAAACAATAAGGCCAACAGAAAGATCGGCTTTCTTAGAGTTGTGCTAATCATAAGGATCTCCTCTTTCATTGAACAGCGTTCTTCTTAGCCTGTTTCAATACTCTTGCAGTGTCACTATCTGTATTGATCAAGTTTGTCGCTGCAATGGGCCTCTTGTGACTGATACCGATTGTTTAGGCATGGGCGTAGAATATTCTACTCAATTGACGAGTTTAGCTGAAGCTAAGCCTTCTTCTTTAGAGGAGAGTTTGTCCAAGCAGTCTAGTCCAAGGTAGAGATGCCCCTTTGGTGAGTCGGGCAAAATTGGAGCTTTGGTCTCCTTAGAGACTTTGCGAATCTTGCGCATAGCCTTGGGGCTAAGAGATCCGGAGGAAAGCAATTCCTCATACTTGGCTTGATCGAACTTCACCATTAGAGTTTTGACTGTCGTTCTAGCGAGGTTAATGTCGGATTGCGCCACCGCTTCTTTATCTATAAAAAAACTAGTTCCCAGCAGAGTCGTTGTTTTCGGTAAAAGTTGCTTTCATTGTCGAACTCATTATAATCAGATCTGCTTATAAAAAATTCGGAATATTCAATAATAAAAGAAAAATGAATGAAAGATTACAACTTTTTGAAAGTAACACAAGATCCGTTCGTCGTCTCTTGCTTGCGTGGGTCTTTAGCCGGTGACGGGGACGTCGATATCCGTAGACTACCTGATAATCAGATCAGATGCAGAACTCCGTTGATTCGCGAAAGAATCTAGAAGCAGAAGTGCTTATCTCGGCAACAGCGAGATAATTGCTCTTCTTAGAATTACTGCAACGGGATAATCCTAAGGAACGGACGTGGGTGAATGCAGATCTGACGAATTTCTCTCTCGTTTTGAAGGAATCGATCACTCTTCAGTTTGGCAGAGCTTCGCCAATTCTTCAAAATTCCAGATCCAGAAAAATGAAGGCCCTGGGGCTGTATTTATAGGCTCCAGGAAGTTCGGGTGGAGACACCTTTGTTCGGGTGGAGACACCCCTGTTCGGGTGGAGACACCCTTGTTCGGGTGGAGACACCCCTGTTCGGGTGGAGACACCCTTGCCCGGGTGGAGACACCCCTGTTCGGGAGGAGACACCCTTGTTCGGGTGGAGACACCCCTGTTCGGGTGGAGACACCCCTGTAGGCGTATAAAATTGCCTATAGGTCCCTTATCACAGCTCGACGACGCCAATTCAACAAACGGACCATCGAGCGACGTATCCAAGCACGACCGTTATCCCGCTAACGCCAAAGCCAAGCCATATGCAACGGAGCAGGTTAACGAGGCGACGAAGCCAACAAATCGCACCCAAGCATTGGAATGCATCCACTCGCACGCGGAATCAAACCAACGTTTCGGGTAATCACCGAGTCATCTAAACAAGAGCGAACTCGGTGATATAACGATCGAATCAAGATCAATTCCGGACTCGAACTCAGAAGCGGATTAACTGCCATATTTGGAATCAAGTCAACAAATCGATTCCAGATCAAGTCAACCACAAACCGAATCAAATCCGAACAACGGAGAACCGGAAACAACCGAACGACGGAGCCCATACACCCGAGGGGGCTCGGCACTGGGCCGAGCCACCTCAAGGTGGCGCGGCCCAAGCCGAGCCACCCTGAGGTGGCTCGGTGGCCGAGCCACCCCAGGGTGGCTCGGCCACAGCCGAGCCACCCCCGGGTGGCTCGGCCAAGGCCGAGCCACCCTGAGGTGGCTCCGCTCAGGCCGAGCCACCCAGGGGTGGCTAGGCCCTGTTCTGTGCACGGGGCACAGTTTCGAGTGCCTATAAATAGGCCTTGTGTTCATTTGGTTCAGAGGTTGGATTTTGGAGGAGGCGAAGCCCTGCTGGATTGGAGATTCAGATCTAAAAAGACTCAAACTTTAGGACTTCGGGGACTCCCTCATTCAGATCTGGTGCTCGGCGATCATCAATGCCAAATAAGGCAAGTGTTCGAGAGAACCGGATCTCAAATCCTCAGATCTACGTAGGTACACTCCGGATCTAAGCTTGGTTCTTAGATCCCGAGATTCGAGCGGTTGTTTCCTTGGTGAAACAATCCCTCCCGGCTATTATCTCCTTGGTGGGATAATACCCGTTATACTGCGTAGATCCGACCGGATCTAGATCTCGCGGTGGTCCACGGCAAACAACCCCGGCGCAGGCAAAGATCCCACCAAAGCGAGTGACCGCATAACAGGAGCTCGCGATTCGTTCGACAAAGAAGGAAACAAGTTATAATTTTTCTTTATTTGTATTTTGATTTTCATTGTAACCGGCTCTTATAAAAAGACCGGATCTTTGTAATTCGATAAACGATTATTAAAGTGTACAATGATATCAACAATGAAGAAAGCAACAAATTTTCCCGCGAACAACCCCTGTTCGGGTGGAGACACCTTTGCCCGGGTGGAGACACCCATGTTCGGGTGGAGACACCTTTGTTCGGGTGGAGACACCCCTGTTCGGGTGGAGACACCCTTGCCCGGGTGGAGACACCCTTGTGTGGGTGGAGACACCCTTGCCCGGGTGGAGACACCTTTGGGTGTCTCAGCTTAGGCTGAAACAGTCCGTTTTTTGCGCACTTGTCCATTTCCTCCGTAACTTCTTCATCCGAACTCGGATTTGAGTGATTCAAAGTGCGTTGGAAAGCCGACGAGGAGTTCTATAAGCTCCAATGATTGGATCATCTGTAGAATAAATGAGACACGAGGGGCATTTCGTCTTTTGTAAACATCACGGGGCTCCCGATCAGTCCGTATCCTCATTATTCCGAAACTCCGTTGCTTCATGTAGTCCGTCGATTCACTTCAATCATTCGTCAATGTCGATTAAGCTTCTTGGATAGTGACGTTAGCACTGAGCCGTTCGTGGAGACCTATGGGTAATTTTCGATGCCTACAGATACCCCCTCCAAAGTGTTCCAGCCTCGTTTCTTTTATAGAAGAGGCTGGAATACTTTGGATGTGATTGGTCAAACCTTCAGTCGGCGTAAAAGACCGGTAGTTAGCTTCAATTCTTGACTCCTTCGATTTTCAGTCTACTCGATGTTTTGACGAATAGCTGAAGTTCTTCCGGCGCTGCGTTTATCGTCTGGCCGTCGTCGAAGCCTAGAATCTAAAACTGATGAGTTGAGTTTGGCTCGCATCGTCGAGTTGACTTTTGGATTAATTATCTACATCGCAACGCGCTGACCGGCGTTGACCTAGGGCTACGCGTTGACCGGCGTTGACCTTAGGGTTTCGAATCGATCGGCGTTGACTCTCGTCGCAACGCGTTGACCGGCATTGACCTAGGGCTACGCGTTGACCGGCGTTGACCTTAGGGTTTCGCATTAACCTGAGGAGAACCAGTTTATACTCGTGTACTCCTGGGAGTTTCGGGAATTAGTTTAGCCTCGTGTACCCGTCGGAGGTTGCCATGTTATCCTTAAGAATTATTATACATAATATTCTCCAGGAACTTCCCGTCAAAAGTGGGAAACTGTTTGGACTCGTGGTCGCCAATTGGAGTTTGGATTTCGAATATTCCGATAATAGGCGAAAGTGTCGCGAAATCCCCCAAAATATAAAATTGGGTCTCGAATATTCTGGAAATAGGCGAAGATATCACGAAATCATTTGGGAGATGGAATTGAACTTCGAAAATTCTGAATCTGAGTGAAAACGCCGCCAAATTATCCGGGAGATGAAATTGATCTCCGAAAATTCCAAATATGAGTGAAAATGTTGTGAAATCACCCAAAATTTAAAATTGGGTCCCGAGTATTTCGATAATAGGCAAAAATACCACGAAATTATCCGGGAGATGAAACTGGACTCCGAAAATTTTAAATATGAGTGAAAATGTCGTGAAATTACCCAAAATTTAAAATTGGGTCCCGAGTATTTCGATAATAGGCAAAAATACCGCGAAATTATCCGGGAGATGAAACTGGACTCCGAAAATTTTGAAAACGGGCGAAATCAGGCAAAAATATAGCAAAACGGGCACTGAACTGGGTCTGACGCAAGTCCGACCCACGGTTTCTTCTTCTTCCTCTAATTTCGGTTACAGCTCCTCTCTCAAAATTTTCAGTTTCACACTTCCTTGAGTTCTAACCATCCAAGAACTCCTTCACACCAAGAGCTCTAAACAAAAGCTCTCCTCAAGCCCCTTTAACTCCAACAGATGGGGGAGTCTTCGGCATCCCAAATGCTTTAGGGCGAAGAGATGGTGGGATGTAAAAGCAACTCTGGA
Organism: Asparagus kiusianus; assembly: GCA_022839385.1. Taxonomy (NCBI): domain Eukaryota; kingdom Viridiplantae; phylum Streptophyta; class Magnoliopsida; order Asparagales; family Asparagaceae; genus Asparagus; species Asparagus kiusianus. The sequence goes on along the minus strand of BQKN01064478.1, from coordinate 290,353 downwards.
AGAAAGGATGTTGGAGAGCTTCTGCTGCAGTGGGTCTCTTGTATGGATCCCAGGAAAAAGTGATGAAATGAGGCTGATTGCATCCACACTAGCTGTGGGAACGAGCAACGAGAGATGCATGCCACCAAACTGTGGAAATTGATATTTGAGAGCATTTGCAAGGTTCAGTCCTTCAGACCAGGAATTTTGATTTGGGGTCCCAATAACACTGCAAATTTTGTAAAGCTCGTCTACTTCACTTGAACCAGGAAAAAGAGGAGAAAGTGTGAATAGTTCAGCCATAATAGCACCCATTGCCCACATGTCAACGGCAGAGCCATATACAGAAGACTGGAGCAAAATCTCGGGCGCTCTGTACCAACGAGTTGACACATAATCCGTGTATGGTGGCTGTGAAGAAATTTCGCGAGCAAGGCCAAAATCAGCTAGTTTAATGACATCTTTTGTACACAGCAAATTTTCAGGCTTAAGGTCGCGGTGGAAATAGCCATGCTGGTGCATATAAGCCAAAGCCTGAAATATTTGAAAGCACCAGTTCCTGATTTCTGACTCGGCGAAAAGCTTATCTCTATCCTTCATCAGCTGGTAGAGATTGTATTCCATATATTCAAAGACAAAGAATAAAATATCATTCTCTCTTATGACCTCCTTGAGCTTCACTATATTGGGATGGTTCATCCTGCGCAGAGACTTTACTTCTCGAAGATTCATGCACTCTTCCCAGGAATAATACTTCTTCTTCATTTTCTTAATTGCAACAACTTCACCACTCTGCTTATCGATTGCTCGCCAAACATTTCCAAAAGTCCCATCGCCTACTTCCTTAATTACCCTGAATTTGTCCATTTCTCCAGCGACGCCAAGTACACCTCCCAGTCTTTATTTAGTACAAATACGCCAATACAAGAAGTATTTGGTGTCTGACAAGAGGTATATGCTTAAAAGGGAAAACTAGAAGTAATACAAATCAACAGGGGCTTCAAGTGTAATCTGACAGCTTTTCTGATATTTTCACTTCAACATCTTATTTCTTGAAGAATATTGAAGGACCGCATTGGAACTATGATCCACTTTAGCCAATATCAAAGGAAAAATACGGCAACCCATCTAAGCAGAAGAATCTTCACAGCTCCAAGTGACTATGGCAAGTCCATACGAACACTGATGGTTTGAACACCCGTCAAGCAACCAGCAAATGTAGAAACAGAAGAGGAGGAAGACACCACTAGCTAAAATGAGAAACTGCACCAACTATAACACAGAAGTACCTAAACCTTAGATATTCTGCAGGACACTGTCAAGACTTCAATTAACTTCAAGCAGAACATGTGTTGGCCATTCATTGTAGTACATAGTAGATCCAGCACCAACTTTACTATAAGGCAGCATCAGGCTGCTCTTGATGATCATGGAAAAATCTCTAAGTGCAGTTAACAAAGGAGATGAGAAGGAAATCCCCAGGAACAAGAAACCGCCAGTCAAGAACTTCCCAGAATGATAAAACCCTGCATGCTGAGAAATTTGTCCCAAAGTGCATTTGCTCCATATCTTAGGTAAGAAAGCTACAGCCGTCGGAAAACAAAGATTTAAGGCCTTGAAGCCTTTCGGCATAACCTCCTTCGGTTCGCTGGGATGGAATCCACGGCCAAAATCTCGCCGTAATCGAGGGAGGAGAGATTTGGGGGAAAAAAAAAAGTTCTGCTTCATCCCTTCAAAACCATTGGCAGAAGGTAGTCACGATCTTCCATCTAAAGAGCACAACGGCAGTAATACATAAGGAAACCACAACCCACAGCACATCCTTTTTGTATAACTCATCGAGTTTCTGGACCCTCAAGCTTACCAAAATCCTCTCTCCCCCCTCTTATCCAAAGACCATTGTTTTCCTCCTCCAAGAACTCCAAACCCATTAGAACTCCCCTCTTTAAAACCCCTCAATACCAAGTAAAAATTCGGATTTTATATCCTCCTTATTTGGCCGAAAATCCCTCCTCTCAAACTAGGGTTTTTCTTCATCTTCAAGCTCCAAGGAGGCTTCTTGATTTGGGGTAAGTTTTCCTTCAAAACTCTTTCCTTTTTAAAGAAAGATTGTAATTTTATGCTTGTAATGGGAGTATGACATGAATTTATATGCCAAGATCATAGCTTTTTGTTCTCATGAGTTAGGTTTTGTGAAAAAGATAGGATTTTGATGATGGATTGTGTGTATGGATCAAAATTTGGTGTGTTTTATGCAATAAGTGCAATATGGCCAAAATTTAGGGACTTTTGTGCAAAAGTGGACTGAAATTTGAGGGCTTTTGTGCAAGAGTGGACTGAAATTTAGGACTGAAATTTCACACTTATTTGGCCAAACTTTGAGGGGTGTTTTCATGCAAAAGAATCAACATTGTTGAGGGGTTTAATTGTAAAAAGCAACCATATATTGTAGAGGGGTTTATTTGTAAAAAGGGCTGAAATTTTAGGGCTGAAATTTTTAAAGTTTAGACCACAAATCCATGACCAAAATTTTGAGAAGGGTATGCGGAAACTAGACCGAAATTTGTGGAGGGGTGTATTTGCAAAATTAGCCAAATTTTACAGAAGGGTTTATTTGTAAAGTTAGCCAAAATTGTGAGATATTAGGGGTGTTGGATGAACAAACACGATGATCATGCTCCAATTTGAGCGTGTTCTTGACTAGAATTTAGCCTTGAACACGAGGGGTATTTTGGGTATTTCACCAAAAATTTATCATGAGGGTTTGCACCGTAATATGAGCTCATTGTTTTGCATGCACAAAACTCCTAGGTTTAATTAGACTTCAACTATAAAATCCTTTTTATTTCATAGGATTTTAGTTAAAGTTCTTAATTTCCCTTTTAACCTTCAGGTGCTCAGATTTATGATTGTACATGACCCATCGATTTTCATTGCAGGTTCTCCATGTCTCCGCGCCGATCGCGATTTCATAGGAGTCGCTCCTTTTCGCAGCATAACGAGAGGGAGGCTCCCGCGGCATCTTCCTCTGCGGCTTTCTCTTTCGGGGGTGAGCACGTGTGCTATGTGCTTCCTGTATCCCCGATTGATCCCTTCGCGGGTCATTCGGGAAGAACCGACATCCTCCTTCGTGGGGATCGAGGTTTCGGACTTGTGGCTCTGCTGTATCCTCGCTTGGCCCCTTCGCGGATCATTCGGGAAGAACCGACATCCTCCTTCGCGGGGGTCGAGGTTTCGGACTTGTGGCTCTGCTGTATCCTCGCTTGGCCCCTTCGCGGGTCATTCGGGAAGAACCGACATCCTCCTTCGCGGGGTTCGAGGTTTCGGACTTGTGGCTCTGCTGTATCCTCGCTTGGCCCCTTCGCGGGTCATTCGGGAAGAACCGACATCCTCCTTCGCGGGGGTCGAGGTTTCGGACTTGTGGCTCTGCTGTATCTTCGCTTGGCCCCTTCAAGTCTTCCGGTATATTGGGGCGATTTTGTGTTGTCTTATACTTTGTAAGTCGGTATATGTTACCATGTTGTTTACGTGATGACGCATACCGTTCTTTCAGTGTGGGACACTCAAAATCATCTCTCCAATTGCCCCCATGGATGACTTATTTCGCTCTCTTGTGGGATGGATTTAATCCTTGTATAGTTCATGGATAATTTTCTGACTTTACTCTTGTTTTGTTGCAGTCGAGTTCTCTGCGGACAGTCTTCCTCCTCATGCTACTACTGGTTGTAGTGGGGAGGTTTTCTCCTCTGTTGCCGTCAGGCAGGCCATTGATCCCCTTCCTCGGTTTGATGGGAATCGTTCCGACGAATCCCGCTGTTTGATACGAGAAGGGGGACGTCATTCCTTACGCCTGCTGATCACAGATGCTTCTTTCACCGCCGACTCCATTTCTACTCAGGCTTTAGAGAAGCCTAGTTATCTATTTGGGGATTCTGTTGAGGATCCGGCCAGGTTGAGTCTGGATAATGAGCATTGGCTGAATAATGACGAGGGAACTCTCCTTTATATCCCTTCCATTCCCCGTCAAATGTCATGGAATCTTACAGAAGATCGCGACCGGGTTCACTGTGGATACATTTCTTCTCATAAGACTCCAGGCTCCAACGGGCATCATTATATCCGCGGTCTTCGACCAGGGATCCTGGGTCTTGATACTGCACCCCCAGGCGAGATGTTAGCAGCCGCTCCTACTGTGAAGAACCGCCTGGCTATACTTGGGAGGAAGTTACCTCCACCAGAGTTCAGGTGTTTTGGTTGGGCTTACTCTCCGCCCAAGGGATGGTGGACCCGTATGACCGGTTACGTCTTAGGGCGTTGGGAGAGAGATCTGAAGAGCAGTGGGTTGTGCGCCCCTATACGAGCCACCATGTACGGATTCCCAGTCAGTTGCCGTCACTTCTTAGCATTGTTAGAGACATATATCCCTGATAGTAACACTTTTTTAACCAGCGGTGGAGAGTTAGGGCTGGCTTTGCACGAGATGCACCATGTTTCTGGCCTTCCTATGGGGGACTGTCCGTACCAGGAGTATTTTTCTTCGAGCCTGCAGTTGGAGTGGTTGGAGAAATATACTCCCGATATGTACGATACTCTTTGGGACCTCACATGCCATTACCATACTTCTCTAATCAAGGTTACCCCTCGAGGGAAAAGGAAGAGGTAGATTAGCTTGAAGCAGTTTGCTGTTTATTTATTCCAGAATTTGGAGGGTAATTCAGGCGAGCCCATTCGTGAATTAGATGTTTTGACACCTTCTGCCGCTAATGAGTTGATAGAAAAGGCCGAAACTTCCTCCTATACCATTGCCAGTACTCACGTTTGCTATATTCACTCCCAAATAGTAATTTTAGGAGTTGGATTGTCGAAAATGCCATTTTGTTGACAGAAAAATTAATTACCCACCGGATTGGCTGTCCGGTGAGAGAAGGGCAATTTAGTCCTCACACACCCCCAAAGTTACTGTTTGGGAGTGTGAATAGTTGGACCCGCCAGTACTGAGGGAGCTTTTCCTGCAGGGATCAAGTTCCGAACATTCCTTTGTCACGCACAGAAGTCCATTGAGCCCAGGACCCTGCTAGCAGGCTATCTTGCCCTCTGGTTGAAGAAGTACGTCGTACCATATCAGTTTTCGGACGCCTTACCCCTCGAGGTGCTCTTCCCCGCTGTTAAGCTAGCTTATGGGAGGGAGCTTTCTCTACTTCCAGCGATGGTTGCTGGCATCCATTGTGGGCTCAGGTATTTGGTCGACGGTTTTGCGCAGGTGGGCTCTGAACCGTCGATAGAGCTTATTTCTGTAAAGGTCGAGCTTCCGTACACATACCTGATGGCGTGGCTCGTTCTTCACCGTCCTGACTTAATGTCGGCACCCGGTACTGTTGATGTCCCCGTTCCTTTCGTGCAGTTGTTGGAAAGGAGCAGATGGCTCGGGAAAATGTTCACCGATGTACAGCGAGAGCTTCAAGTTCGTAAGGGCTGGGAGTTCTTCAAGTGTTTTCCTCACTTCTCGGGTCGTTATGGTGATGTTTTAATTGATGAGGAGAAACCCCGAACTGGTCGGACTATCCTCGACGCTGGTTGTTTCCGTTGGTTGGTGAACATCTGCATCGGGTATCTTGTTCTTCGGGTGAAGAATCATTGTCACATAGAGCCTTACCTTCCATGCCGTTTCGCTCGCCAGTTTGGCTACGACCAACTATATGTTGGGAATCCGAGCCGTAGTTTGAGGACTGAGGGAGGGCTTATTGACGGTGTTCGGGCATGGCTTTGGACTATGGTGGGCTGTACTGGAGCCTATTTTGCTCTCCCTTCCTCTACGCGCAAGCCGCTGCTTACTTTCCTTGGCTGCAAGTGGTTCCTTTCCGCCAACGAGTTCTTAGACATGAGGAGTCTTTCAGAGCTGCAAGCTGAGCATTTGGCTCAACTCACTATCCAGGCTACTCGTAGGGCCGAACTTTTGAAGAAACAGGGGAAAAAGCCCGCCAAACCCCCTCTTTCGAGCAGAGACAGGATAGAGGATGATGAAGAGCTCCTTCCTACTAGCGATGAGGACGAGACTTCTGAGGAGGGATACGTGGACACAGATACTGACAATGAAGAACCTAACGCAGGTTTGTCAGACTCTTTTTCTCAGAATTAATCGATCTTGCTTTCATTCGTTGGCGTCAACGTCGTATCCTGACTTTTCAAAAACCAGAGCAAAAGGTCTTATTAACTTATCCTAACAAGATGACTCTTATCATCCCAGGTAGAGTGGATGATGAACATGAGTCACTCGCTTCTCGCTATGCGAGATCCCGACCTAGCGGCAAATCTCCTGCACAGGTTGAGACGTGTAGCAAGTTTATGCATGAGCGGCCCATTGGATCTGTGAGGGTTAATATTCCGAAACGGAAGAAGACTGCTCATAAACCACATGGTGGTCGGCGTCCCTACGGAGAGGAAGGTAATACTTTATTATCCTAAAAATGACTCGCCTTTTGGATTCGTTGAAGCTTGATTATGTTTCATGTTCCAGGAGGTCATGACGATGGCGAATTTCCACAGGATTCCGTATTCCCTGATTCTAATCGTTTGGATAGCTTCATGCAGCAGATGCATGATGCCATTCATGACGAGCCCATGGATGTTGACACGAACATGGGTGCAGAGTAGGTTAATAGTGTTGAGCCAACGATTCTACACTCAGGTATATCTAAATCCGATGATCCCCTGTTCGAGTAGCATTCAGGATTTACTTCTCCTTTAATTATTTCCGTGTTTTGGCTTCTTTCAGATAACTTGAAGAGTCCAAGCATGGATACCAGAGTGAAAGAATCTGATGCCACCACTGCAGGTACATCCGAGCTCCTCTCTCTTTTCCCATCTTTTTTTGTATATATCCAACACTTAAATTATTTTGCAGAAGCCATATTAGAGAGACCAGCTGAAGATGGAGTCTTCCATGATACTGGTCTTAAGGAACAAGGGTATGTCTCAGCACCAAGTTTTTCAGGGTCCGATATCAGACTATTAGTCGATATGTTGGCTGAGCAGACCACCAAAGAGGCTGCAGGACCACCCTTTGAGAGTGATACGTCCACAGGTATATATCTAATTCCCTTTGTCTTGCCCGATCTTTTATCTGACTAATAACAAATTGTCATCACAGTACCAGTCATTGGTACTGATTCCGTCATGATTCCCGGCATCTCTAGTTTTCCCCGGGATGATAGACCCGCAAGTATGCATATAATATGGATTGCCGTGCTCCTTTTCATTTGTCTGATTTTTTGACTAACGAAAGAGTATAATCATAGGACCAGCCATCGGGAATGATACTCTTATGACTCCTGGCATTTCCCGCTCACCTGAGGATGATGGACTTGCAGGTATGCAGATAATCCTATCATCATGATCTTCTTTATTTGTCCAAATTTTTATTTGACTAATAAAGAAGTGTAACCATAGGACCAGCCGTTATGACTGATGCGACTATGATTTCTGGGACTGCTAGCTTTCCTAACAATGGTGTCTTCCCGCCACAGCCGAGAGGTACTGCCGACTTACCTACGGCGGTTGATATGCCCTCGACGACCGCTCCTTCTGTCATCTCAGAGTCCGTTGACATTAGGCTAACGGAGTCGATAGTCAGACCTCAACCTGCGGGGACTTCTGCTGGTATTGGTATGCTTACAATTCGCTTTAAATTAAATTTTATCACGTTTGAAAATTTCTTACTCCTCAACATGATTGCTTGTAGGATCTCGGCCTTCTCCATATGAACATATCCTTGCCCTTCTGTTTGACTCCGATCCCAGTAGAGACATATTCCGAATGGATCTCAACTCTTTCGTCGTCTTTTTTAATAGCGTGATCGAGAAGGTTCTTCATCACGGGTATAGCTTTGATCAGTTTGGGCGTTCTCTTTCTCGCTACATGACGATGATCAGGGATGATGGGTATCCGGAGCTAGCTGATTCTCTTACTGCCGATTTCATTGTCTTGGAGTCTGAACTCCGAGAGTTGGGGGAGCTAAAGGATAACGGAGCTTCTTCTTTTGTGTCTTCTCAGTTGGAGCATAGGTTGTCACAGTGGCGTGATCTGAGATCCTCCATCGGCAGTGAGCTTCAGTCCCATGAGCATTCTGTCGCACAGCTGATGGCTGGTATTGCGAGAAGGGATACTGACAGGCTGCATTACTTAGTTCTATAGACTCCAGCTGTGAAGAAGTAGACAGGTTGAAGAAGGCTTTGAAGTATGCCGAGGAGTCCATTGTTATCATGACAGAGGAGTTGGCCGGACTAGAGAGGTCTCGCGGACAGATGCTTGAGAGATTAGGACCTACGCAGGAGAGATTGATGAAGCTGAAAAATGACGCCGCGAAGATCTTGAGCGATTCTGAAGAATCTATCCGAGCTGATTTGTAAGTAGAACTTGAGCAGAGTTATACAGATAGGCTTTCTAAATTAGAATCTCATGTTCTTAATCGCCGACTGCCTTCGGGCTGATGATCTTTCTATTGTATACTTTGACTTAAACTATTAATAGAGACCCAACATTTGCTTTCGTTATGGTATTCTTTATTGATTGTGAACCCAGTGGACACAATGCTTACAGGATTTTTAGCAAACCCCCAGCCATCAACGGGTTTAACATGCCTTTACCGATTACCGTTTGAATCGGGCTAGCATATGAATTTTAAAATCTGCTTCACATGTAACGTTGTGCTAAAATAATTACTCCTTTTAGACTTGGTGCTATGATTTTGAATACATAGACTTCACCATTTCTTATAGGAAAAGGTACCCAGCAACGTGTGTTAGGCGATGACTTATCCCTTCTTAGGATCGGGATAAACTTCCCCAGAGTTAAATTCTGGTGTCTTTTTCAATCGGTGAAAGACTAAACCGGCGATGTGTGTTAGACAGAGACTTTTGGATTTTTGGCAAACCCCAGCCTTCAACGGGTTTGATGTGCCTTTACCGATCACCGTTTGAATCGGGCTAGCATGTGAATTTTAAAATCCGTCTCACATGTAACGTTGTGCTAAAAGAATTACTTTTTTAGACTTAGTGCTATAATTTTGAATACATAGACTTCATCATTTCTTATGGGAAAAGGTACCCAGCAACGCGTGTAAGGCGATGACTTATCCCTTCTTAGGATTCGGGATAAACTTCCCCAGAGTTAGACTCTGGTGTCTTTTTTAATCGGCGAAAGACTAAACCGGCAACGTGTGTTAGGCGTAGGCTTATCTCTATTTAGGAGTCGAGACAGAGTTCCCCGCACATAGAATGTGCAGATTTGAGGTTGAAAATCGTGTCTTTTCTCAGGGTAAAGACGGACCGAAAGATGGAAGAGGAAGAATTTTATATTCTATCTCCCAGTACCGAAGAGGAAGAATTTTATATTCTTTCTTCAGTAGGAAAGGGAAACTCAAGGTGGGATCTCCACCCCCAGAATCCGAAAAAAATGAGACTAAGAGTGGGATCTCCACTCCGAGAATCGGGAAGATTCAAGTAACCCTAACTTTTATAGGATTGGTTGCTTGATCCAAAAGAGTTCCTCATTTATTGAAGTGAAATTCCAATTTCGACCCTAACTTTTATAGGTTTGGCTGAAAAAGGAAAAGATAAAAGCTTTTCGTTTATCGAAAGAGATAACTCAATCTTAGTCCTAACTATCTGCAGGTTTGACTAAGTAGAGTTAGAGACAATCCTAACTTTTATAGGTTTGATTGCTCAAATTGAAAGTGGACCTCTCGTTCATGGAAGGAATCAAGAGGAGAATTTGGCTTTGGCCCTAACTTTTATAGGTTTGACCTGAAAGCAAAGGGAGTAGAATACAAGTAGCAGTAGAAACACTGGTTTGTAGTAGCCACTCAATGGAGGATTTTGATGTTAAGTGATCAGGACTTAACACGTCAAGCTTTGGAAATTGTTATGAATTGGCGGACTGAAATTTTAGTGGACCCACTATCAGTTGATTTGATCAATGGGGGATTTTGTGAGGAGTTGTTAATCTGTCAGAAGATTGAACCTCACCTCACCAAATAACTCACAAGAGTTAGAGGATTTGATAACAACAGAAGGAAACATCTTGACATTTGGAGCTTGAATGTAGATATCTTATTTATCACTTTTACAGTGATTGGGTTATCCCTAAGAATACCACATGTGGTGTTCTTCCGGGAACTTCCCGATACATTGGTTATCCTGAAAGTACTAAGGATATTATTTTTTTAGGAATTTGCCATTTATTGGCATCATAAGCCGGTCACCATCCTTGGTGACTAGGCGATATGCGCCATTCGAGTAAACTGTCTCTATTACGAATGGCCCTTCCCATTTGGGTTCGAACTTGCCCTTCTTCTTGGAGTTAAGGATCATAGGCCGTTTTTCAGTTAAGACCAAATCTCCTTCTTTAAAACTCCGTTGTCGGACCTTTTTGTCGAAAGCTCGAGAAATTCTGGCTTGGTAAAACTCAATATGCTGTTGAGCTTCTAGGCGCTTTTCATCGAGCATCTCGAGTTCTTCGAGACGTTTCTGATGTTGTTCTTCAGTCGTCATCTGGGTTGCAAGAGCGATCCGAATAGATGGAATTTGTATTTCTAACGGGAGGACGGCTTCACACCCGTACACCAAGGAATACGGGGTTGCGCCGGTCGGTGTGCGTACCGTAGTACGATAGGCCCATAGAGCTGCGCCAAGCTTGTCATCTCAATCCCGTTTATTATTCTTCACGAGTTTTGACAAAAGCTTTATGATAGTCTTGTTGAAGGCTTCAGCTAATCCATTTGCTGTGGGATTGTAAGCCGTCGATGAGACGTCCTGAATTTTGAACTTCTCGCAAAATCTAATGAAGGCGCTGCTGACAAATTGAGGACCGTTGTCATGTATGATTCATCTTGGTACACCATGCCGGTAGATAATATGGTGTTTGATGAATACAATGACGTTGCTGGTCTTAACTTCTCTGAGCGGAATGGCTTCGGCCCATTTGGAGAAATAGTCAGTAATTGCCAGGATGAATCGATCACCTTTGACCGAAGGGGGATTTATAGGACCGACGATATCCATTCCCCAAGTCTTGAACGGCCATGACGTAACCGAAGGATGCAGATGCTCCGGAGGTTGGTGCATATAATTCGCGTGTACTTGACACGCATGACACTTTCGGGCATATGCGACTGCTTCACTCATCATAAGAGGCCAAAAGTATCACATTCTTCTGATGCGATCATAAAGCTTGGGACCGGGTTGGTGCGCACCACAAACCCCTTCGTGTGCTTCCTTAAGGACTTCTTCAGCTTCTTTTGTCGATAAGCAACGCAACAGCAGGCCATCATACCCCCTGTGGTATAGCGTTCGATTCTCCGTATTATAGTAGAACCTTGATGCTCTTCATCGAATCGAATCCCTTTCCTTCACGTCTTCTGGTAAAATTCCATGCAAAACGTAATCGATGATAGGGAAACGCCAATCTTGGGGTTCGAACTCGACCTGAGTTGCGTACACCTCTTGAACCTCTTCTTCTTTGTCATCTTTATCGTAGAGTGGCACTAAGAGCTGGTGGGTTCTTACCGTAACAAACTGTTCCGTTCCGGGAGGCTGTGCCAGAGATACGGCTAATGCTGCTAAAGCATCTGCGTAGGTGTTCTGTAATCGCGGAACGTGTTCGATGAAGAATCCTTCAAATGATTCTGCTATTTCCACTGCCATCTTGTGATATGGTATTAAATCCTGACTTCGGACTTCATACTCCCCTTGGACTTGCTTAACTATTAGTTGAGAATCACCGAAAGCTTCAAGATACTCAACCCCTAGCTCTTTAGCAAAATTGAGTCCTATAATCAGTGCGTTATATTCGGCTACATTATTCGAGCATGGCTCGGTTAACGAGTAGGCTCGAGGCATCACATGTTTTCCTGGGGAAACTAAGACGACTCCAACTCCAGAAGAGACCTTAGAACCTCCAGGGGTACTTGTCACAATAGCTGCTCGGGAAGCGCCATCGAAGTACAAACGCCATACTTGTTGGTGCGAAGTTGCGTTGATTTCGTGGGTTTCATCGGGTAGGTCAACATATATCTCGGCGGCATCCGTAGTTGGATTAGCTGCCAGGAGATCGCAGATAGCCTATCCTTTTACTGACTTCTGTTGTTTAAAATGTAAGTCGTATTGGGACAAGAGCAAGGCCCATTTTGCTAACCGCCAATTCATGAAAGCTGGTTGTGTCATGAATACTCGGACTGGGTTAACTTTAGAGATTACATAAATAGTCTGTCCGACCAGATAATGCCGCATCTTCTGAATTACGAACACCAGGGCGAGACATCCCCTTTCGATCATGGGATATCGGGATTCGGCACCTACTAAGGTCCGACTCAAGTAATATACTGCCTGTTCGTGACCGTTATCGTCATCTTGTGCGAGTAGTGCACTTAATGAGTGGCTCGTCGCCTTGATATAAATCAAGAACGGTTTGCCCGATTTCGGTGCAACGAGTACTGGAGGTTTCGAGAGATATTCTTTAATACTCTCGAACACCTTCTGACAAGCGTCGTCCCATACGAACGACACACCCTTCTTCGTGAGCTTAGAGAATGGTTGGCATTTTCTTGAGAGGTTTGAGATAAACCGACGGATATACACCAGCCGCCCTTGTAAACCCCTGAGTTCCTTAAGGTTTCTCGTAGGTTGTAACTCATTAATCGCTTTTACTTTATCGGGGTCGATGTGAATACCTTTGGTAGTGATGACGAATCTAAGGAATTTGCCACTGGACATCCCGAGGAAAGATTTGGTAGGATTCATCTTCAATTGATGGGTCCGCATCAGATCGAACATGGTCTTTAAGTCTTTAATATGGTCATTCTTGTCACGACTTTTCACAACCAGATCATCCACGTAGCATTCGACAGTCTTTCGGAGATGCTCCTGGAAAATCTTCGACATGGCTCTCTGATATGTAGCACCTACATTCTTTAACCCGAAGGGCATGACTGTGTAGCAGAAAACACCAAGGGGTGCTCTGAACGCGGTGTGTTTTTCATCATCCGGATGCATCTTTATTTGATTATAACCAGAAAAACCATCCATGAAAGACATCCTCTCGGACCCACATGTATTGTCGATGATGACATCTGTAATGGGAAGGGGGAAATCATCTTTTGGGCAAGCAGCGTTGAGGTCTCTAAAGTCAATACAAACCCTGATTTTCCCGTTCTTCTTAAGGACCGGGATAATATTGGCAAGCCACTCGGGATGTTGCTCTTCCCTAACGAAGCCCGAGTCAATAAGCTTCTTAACTTCTGCCTCGATTACCTCCATCATCTGTGGACGAAACCGTCTTTGTTGTTGTTTGATAGGTTTAACGTCTGGCTTTATACTGAGACGATGCACTGCTACATTCGGATCGAGTCCTGGCATGTCTTCATAGTTCCAAGCGAACACATCAATGTATTCCCTAATAAGAGAAATTAACTCTTCTTTCTCTTCCGGCGGGAGGCTATCGCTAATGAATATTGGTTTCGGATTATCTTCGTTATCCATATTCACTTGGACCACTTGATCTTCGGTAGGAGGTTCTCTTTGTTCAAACCTATCGCCGTACTGCATGTTTAGGTGATGAACCCAAGGATCTTCCCAAGTTGACATCTGATCATCTTCCTCTATTGTCGCAGGATCGACCGTAGTCATATTCGACATCAGCTTTTTAAACATTTCTCCAAGACTAGTGTCGGAATCCCAAGCTGAAGAATCAGAAGAGTACCTGTTTTTAGCTTTGTTAGCAATTTGATCAATAACTTGCCAGCAACATTCGTCATCCGATGAGGAGACATAGCCTAAGCCTCTTCTGTGACGATAATAATCGTCGGGCTTTCCTTTTGGTACATAGGCCATTCGAGGTGGAACTCGCGGACCTCGACCAAAGCAAAGACCCTCTCCGAGCGTGAAGTCATATCCATACTTTTCCATGAGATCGCGCGCTTTTGCATTATATCTGAATAGATGAGGGGCAGGTTTATTATCATCGTCCTCCTCATCCAAGAAGTGGTCTGGTGACGGAGATTCCCTTCCCTTACCATAGACGACTTCCTTTTCACCCCCTGTCTTTGCAGGAATGACAAGCGTCGTTCCGAATGGATCCTGTACCTGTTTTTTTAATCATGCAAAATGACTGAAGTGGCATGTACAAGTCAGGGTTATCATACAGTTCTTTAGTGATATTATCGAGACATGACGAGTACTCTAAATCTTCATTTATTAATATCTCTTCGGCAAGTTGCCAGTTACAACTACTTTTCAATGATTTATCATCGTCAAGATTGATTACAATGGGTACAATGTCATTAAGTACAAAACCACCATCATAATCAAACCCAGCTTCGGTATCAGCTTCATCTCCGCTGTCCGTTCCTTGGGCCGATGGTTCAGTATCGGATTCGGCACCGTATAGAAGGGAATCGGTAAAATAGTTCTCCAATCCCTTAAACGGTTGCTTATCCGCGACCACCATCTTGACTTCATTATTAGTGTCCACATATTTGAGGCACTGATGAAGAGTTGACGGGACTATAAGATTATCGTGGATCTAGGATCGACCCAACAGTAAGTTATAGGATGTTTCCGCGTCAATCACGTAACAGGTAACTTCTGACTTTAAATCCCCGATCTGGCATTTGATCCGAATCTTTCCCAAGGGTCTGGACCTGCTGGTGTTGAATTCGTAAATCGTAGTGCCGGTGGAGGCTAGTTTACTAGTCGGTATTCCATGATTATGCATCACTCGGAATGGCATGATACTAACAGCGGAACCCGGATCAACTTGGATCCGGTTGACCACGCTAGAGCCAATGTGCCCGGTGAAATACAAAGGCCGATCATGCTTTGAGTTCTTCGTCTGCATGTCTTCTTTGGTGAAGGAGATGCAGGGAAAATGATGCGCTGCGAGATTGCAATGTTGAACAGACGGCTCTGATTCTTCAGGAGATGGCTTGATTCGAGTCAGGAAAGTTTCTGAGTCGTTCAAGGCTTCTTGTAATGCTTTCCTTGTATCCTTTGAAAGACGCAATAATTCGTATAGGGTTATCCTAGCCGGTATATTAGCTAACTGCGCCATGATGTCAAAATGGGGCGGAGAGCTTGTATTTCCCGGTTTATCTCTCCCAATCGGATGATTGAATCGAGACTGCCTCGGGTTTTGGACCTCTTGGCGTAAAGGCTCTTTCCCTTTCTCCTTTTGCTGGGCTTTCTCCGCAGCTACGGGTGTTGGGGGAGTTACGACAATTCCCAGTTCTGCCAATGTCTTGGACGGAACGGTTTTGGCCACTCCCTGCTTAGCCAATTGTTCGGAAGCATCCGGATACTTGAAATGATACTCGTTCCTACTCCGGGTCACAAAAGCCTCCTGTTCATCTTCGGAAAGCGGAAAGGCCGGGATTCTATCGTCATCTTCGCCTGGAATAGCAGAAACTCCAAAACAAGACTTACCTTTTCCTTTTGACCTTTTCTTGGAAGAGGTTCCAGTCCATTGTTCATCTCCAATTAGATCGGGGTGAACCCAAAGAATCTCACCGTTCGGGGCTGTGTGTGGTACAAGCCCTTTTTGGCGCTGCTTGTGAGGATCATCGTTCACAGTCTTCACTACTGCATTTACCACTGGTTCAGGTTGAAACCAATCTAAGGGAACGGATCCGAAACTTATCGACACTGCATTCGCGCCCACCTTTTTCTCCTTGGGTTGCTTCATAGTGATGACCCCGACATCAATTAGAGCTTGGATCTTATCTTTAAGGGCGTAGCATGCCTTGGTAGGATGGTGCACCGCTCTGTGAAATGCGCAGTATTTTGGATCACTAACTCTTTTAGCATCTTCTTGATCCTGGACCGGAGGCAACTTGATCTTGTTGTTCTCGATAAGGTATTTAAAAATACCGGGAACTTCATCCTCTTTGAATGAATAGACCTTCGGAAACTTCGGTTCTGAGGCCTTTTGCTTCTGGGGCTGTTGTTACCACCTTGATTGTTGAGGCGCCTTCTGTTGCTGCTGTTGCGGCTGCGCTTGCACTTCGAACGTTTGGTTCACGTCCACTACATTCGCTTGTGCCTTTCCCTTACCCTTAGGGACAAAATTTTGTTGTGGAGGATTATGTGCTGTCTGTCCTTTTTCAGCCTTCTTCCTTTTAAGGAATCGTTCGGCTCGTTCTCCTCGCACCTTTAAGTCCTTCCAGGTCTTAGGTGGTGCCATCCCCATAGCTTCGAGGATGTCCAACGAAAGATTATTGTGGCAGGTCTCGAGAATGAAGTCTTCACTGATGGGATCCCTGCAGTTCATTGCTTTATTCCGGAACCTCTTGACGAAGTTCTCAACCGTCTCACCATTCTTTTGTTTCTCGTCGAATAATGTGCCGATTGAGATTTCTGTGTCGTCGTCGAAGAAGTTTGTCAGAAACATATCTTCCATGTCATCCCAACTGCTGATACTCCCGGGCTTGAGACGGCGATACCAGTCAAAGGCTGCTCCGCGAAGAGTGTCGACGAATGACCGCACCATAAGAGGTTCATTCCCAGAGATTATTCCCAGGTGTGACTTAAAATATATTAGGTGCTGGGTAGGTGAACCCTTTCCATCAAACGGCATAAAATTGATCAAACTGAATTTCGCCGGATATGGAATTGATTCTCATTCCCTTGGGTACGGACATGGTATTCCGGACCTTTTCACTTCTTGAGCATTCATCAACGCATTGATTTTGCTCTCCAAGTCCCTCATTTTCTTATTTTCACTCGTATCTGTCTTCGAGTGATTTCGGGGAGAAGTAACGTTATCTTCCTTCGTGTTATTATCATCCGAAGGGCCACCCCCATTATCGTTGTTGACGGGAGGGGTGTTTATGTTGGCATTATCCTCTACTTCCCATTCATCATCACCTTGGTTAGTATTATTGCGACGACTAGACTCTCCTTGATGAGTTGCCAGTGCCGTAATTTGCTGGTCATGCATTTCTCTCATCTGCTGCATGGCCATTTTCATTTTAAATTTGAAGCTTTCTTTCTGCTTAGTCAAGGCATCCTCGAGTATCTTAGCCACCTGCTCGGCACTAATCATGAGTGATTCGTATGTTTGTCCCGCACTCGACGCGGTATCATCAGAAGCCATCGCTGAGCAAGCATCCGAGCAAGCATCCGAGCAAGCATCCGAGCAAACCTCCGAAGCTTCGTCATCTGAAGGGAGTCCCTTCTGCATTCTTTGGTAATCCCTCCGCCTACTGGTCCCTGATCGTAATCGAGTCATACGTTGGGACACCGCGGCAAATTGTTCCGGACTAAAATGTCGCGTTGACTTCCCTCTCCCGGTCGTATTGATGGACACTTCTGGAAGTTCATCATCTTGGTGGACGGGCTTCCTCTTGCGGAAACGCCTTGGTTTGGTCTCGGACGCCCTGGTAGAGATTCTCTCAAACACCGAGACTCTTTTTGGGGCTTTAGAACCGCAGCATTCCGATAATACTACTTTGATTATGTTGGCACACGGACAGTGAGGATCCGTATCTCGAACACTTCTTTTCCGGGATTTATTCGCACCCCCAACCCTATAGTACAACTCATCAGTTTGATAACTGGAGCAACCCATAGAGTGTTGGCACGCCTTCCCAGGTATAACATCATCATCATCAGACAGATGTGTTTTCCTCTGGGGATGCGGCGCTTTATTGGCGTCTCCAAGAGTTACTCGTTCATGTTTACGCCTCTGCGAGCGCGAAAACCTAACGGGCTCTTGAACTTCAATCCGCAATCCAATGCGGTCGGTAACAGGGGATTTCCCTTTACTATCTTTCTTAGGGGGATTAGTACGACCCCCAGTCTGATTTGTTGTTTGGGGACCTTTCAACGGTCCCAATCGCTCCCTGACAGGTGCTTTACCTCGATCTTCAGGTAGAGGACCGAGACGAGCCTTCAAAGGGACTCTGGATTTGGTGAGATCCGCGCTACTACCTGACTTCATCGGAGATGTGGAGACAGGGGAAACGGGATCTGAAATTGACGAAGCTCGAACAGCAACTTTGTTCGCCTTTACCTTAGGCGCTGGTTTTGCCTTCGGCACCCACACTTGTTTACGCCTGGGCGGTTTCTTAACTGCTTCTTCCTTCTGCATTTCTTCTGCTTTCTGCAAAAGGAGCTTGGCATGCGTGAGCAACGCACGACGTTTCTTGATTCGCTCCTCGAGGGTGGAGCGGGCCCTCTTGACACGAACACATTCGTTCGTTTCTGTCTTGGAGGAGGAGTGGGTTGTTCGCCGTTGTTGTTCCCGGCGCTGTCTGGATTTTAGATCCTCATTATAGCGGATCCCGTCCAAAGATTCCGAAGCCTTGGCTAATTGCCGCGCAAGGCGTTGACGCCGTCTTTGGCGTGCCTTTTTTGACAAGGTCGGGGCGCCTTCATCAGTTGTCTTCACGGCGGAGGGAAGATCTGGATCTGCAGCTTCAACCGTGTTGGACGTCGTAGGAGCGTCGCGGGGAGTAAGTGCAGCAACGACGAGGGGATCTCGGATCTTCGAGCCGGAGGTCCCACGAGCATTCCTGGAAGAGGATGTCTCCATGCGCCTGCTTGGAGAGGCGGATCTGGAGGAGGAGAAAGAGAGGTACTCTTCAAACTTCTGTTGATCGAACTCATATTCGATCTCTTCATTCACCCGAATCTTGAAAGTCGGTTGCATCACGACAGCCTTGGCAGTGAGGCTGTTAACTCCCACTGTGGTCGCCAGTTTGTTTTCGGTAAAAGTTGCTTTCATTGTCGAACTCATTATAATCAGATCTGCTTACAAAGAATTCGTAATATTCAATAATAAAAGAAAAATGAATGAAAGATTACAACTTTTCGAAAGTAACACAAGATCCGTTCGTCGTCTTTTGCTTGCGTAGGTCTTTAGCCGGTGACGGGGATGTCGATATCCGTGGACTACCTGACAATCAGATCAGATGCAGAACTCCGTTGATTCGTGAAAGAATCTAGAAGCAGAAGCGCTTATCTCGGCAACAGCGAGATAATTGTTCTTCTTAGAATTACCGCAACGGGATAATCCTAAGGAACGGACGTGGGTGAATGCAGATCTGACGAATTTCTCTCTCGTGTTGAAGGAATCGATCACTCTTTAGTTCGGCAGAGCTTCGCCAATTCTCCAATATTTCAGATCTAGAAAAATGAAGGCCCTGGGGCTGTATTTATAGGCTCCAAGAAGTTCGGGTGGAGACACCTTTTTTCGGGTGGAGACACCCCTGTTCGGGTGGAGACACCCCTGTTCGGGTGGAGACACCCCTGTTCGGGTGGAGACACCCTTGCCCGAGTGGAGACACCCATGTTCGGGTGGAGACACCCCTGTTCGGGTGGAGACACCCTTGCTCGGGTGGAGACACCTTTGGGTGTCTCAGCTTAGGCTGAAACAGTCCGTTTTTTGCGCACTTGTCCATTTCCTCCGTAACTTCTTCATCCGAACTCGGATTTGAGTGATTCAAAGTGCGTTGGAAAGCCGACGATGAGTTCTATATGCTCCAATGATTGGATCATCTGTAGAATAAATGAGACACGAGGGGCATTTCGTCTTTTGTAAACATCGTGGGGCTCCCGATCAGTCCGTGTCCTCATTATTCCGAAACTCCGTTGCTTCATGTAGTCCGTCGATTCACTTCAATCATTCGTCGATGTCGATTAAGCTTCTTGAATAGTGACGTTAGCACTGAGCCGTTCGTGGAGACCTATGGGCAATTTTCGATGCCTACAGTCGTCATCTTTTGTTTGTGAAAAATTTATAAGAAAATTGAGAATAAAATTTGTATTAATCTCCTTAACTGATTTAGAAAAAGAATAAATACAATCTCTCATAGTAATCTCTCTCTAACTAACTAAGAAAAAGAAATTATAATTTTCTTTTATAGGTTTACCAATTTACAAAAGAGAGAAGGAATCGACGGAGATCATTATCTTTGTTTAAACTTGGGTTCTTCTTAGTAGCGATGGAAGTTTGAATCTTATATCCATTGACGATCTGAGCACTTAACTTCATGGACGTTAATTTATTTCTCTTGACGTGACGTTGGGAAGAACTTGCGAGGCAAGTTTAAAACTCTTAACGAGTTAAGAACTCTAAATGAGTTTAAAACTCTGTAAAAGAGTTGATTTCAGAAAGGAAATTAATCCTTTTTAACTTAACCGAAATGGTTCACAAGCCAAAGCTAAAGCTCCAAGAACAGCTCTTAACAATGCTCCAAAGAACCGACCCTTTTTCTTCCTGCTTTTCCAGCAGACTTTTTAGCTATTTATAAGGATTTAAGGGGTATAACTGACCCCTTCAATCGCTCCTTAATGAGGGTTTAATGACCTTAATTCGTGAAAAATTGTTTTAGTACCGTTTAAAACGTGTTTGAATCAGTCAAACGCGAGATTCACGTTCTGGAAATGACCCTCGCATTTAGAACTAAAAACACGGTAGCAAGCTCCGCGTTTTGAACTTGAAACGCGGTAGTGAACTCTGTGTTTTGAGCTTGGAACGCGGTGATGAGGTCCGCATTTTGAGATTGGAACGCACTGATGAGTTCCGCATTTTGCTTTGAAGAAATCATCAACTTGTAATCTCTTCTGTTAGAGTGTTACAAAGATTGTCATGTAGTAATCTTAGCCTTTAGCACTTTGAGATGTGAGCCTCGTTAGTTTGTAACTCTCGTTTGTTATTGCGAAAGTTGTCAGATTGTAACTTCCATCATCAGTTGTTGTAAGAATCGTCGAATTATAACTCTCATTGATTGATATAAAAGTCGTCAAATCATGACCTCCATCATTCGTGTTTTGTGGGGATTAGTTATCTACAGTAATTTTTTGACAGCCTACACACGATAAAATTTATGTTGTTTTCGCTGTGCATTATCAATCCTATTACATGTGTGTAATTATTCAAATCTGACAAGATAAAACACTTAAAATCAAAGAAGATCATATGAAAAAGTTTTGCAACTCATGTCGAGCAGTAATTAGATATTCCAGTAAAACCGTTTGGCTATCAAGAAAGATGAAAAGTGCATCTCACCACAGCATCAAAGAGAATGTTTAGACCTACACGTTAATAACCAAGAGGTAATATAACACAACATGATCCGTTAATTCTAAATATATGTTCATGTTTTGGACGATTCAATATGTACATTGCACATCTCTTGCTATAAGCTAAGAGCATTAAGAAGAGAGACTCTATTTTGTATCAATTTCCTAAACAATAACTCTAGTCCATCCTCAATCCCTTCAATGCTTCCCTCTAACTTCCTCAAATGCTCTTGATCTTCGCCTTCATCCTTTGAGACTAAACCCCACCTCAATCTCGGCCTTGGCGTCACCGAAATCATGCCCACTAACGATCTGAATATAGCAACCACAATCTCCTTCACTTCAACCAAAGTTCTATCAACCATCATCAAATCCCAATCCTTAACAAAACTCGAGCAAGCACCACTTTCAACCTGCTTCAACAACTTTAAGCACATTTTAGTTTCCCCTTGCAACTTCTTTTGTGATATGTCACAAGAATTGCTTCCTTTTCTTCTGATCGTCGACCGGAGATCTCGAACATGGTCATGCATCAAACCCATTAAATCTTTTGTGGAAGAAGTCAAGTCTAGTAGCTTGATGGAGTTATCGAGTTGGTCGTCTACCCATTTCTTGTGATTAGATTTGAAGCAAAGGAGGTCATCAATGGACTTGTACAAGCTTGCTACCTCTTTTAATGCATTGCATAGAATTTGGGCATTTGGAGGAGAGGAAGAGGTTAAGGTTGATTTGAGACCGTGGAGGTTTTTTTCAAGTTTGAGTATAGTAGGGTGAGGGATTGGGGGGTCACTGGTTGTTCTTGAATGGCTTGGTTTGTGATGATGTATTAGAGCGAAGCCTGTCATCTTCTTCAGCGAGTGATTTTGAGAGTTTGAGAATTTGTGGGCTTTGATTCTTGCTAGCATATAGTTCTTATAAATAAGGAAGAGAGGGGAGACGTGGCTAGCGCAGAGAAGCGCAGACACCAAGAATCATGCCATCTGTCATCTCAATGGCTTCAAGGGGAAAACTGTCGACTCTGGTTGTTATGAGGTTAATATTTTTTAAATACTCATCGAAAAATAAAGGTAAATGTCACAAAACCCCTTAAATCTGTGGGTTATTTGCCACAAAAACCGTCCAAACTTTTTTCCACACTAACCCTACGCTATCTCTCCATATTTCACAAGATCCGACGGTATTAAAAAAAATTGAGGGTTTCATGGAACTAGCTTGTCGTATTGAACTAGTTAGCTTCCATGAAATCCTCAGATTTTTATACTTGATCGAGCTATGATATCCATTCGGAGTTAGTTGCAACTATTTGTGTGTGTGTTAAGGGTTCTTGAACCACAATTATCTTTTTAAAATTGAATGGATCGGGTGAGAGTCATCTTCAAATTTTAACTTAAATTTTCATAATTTTTAATATTAAAAGTAGGATTCAGTAATAATAAATGAGATTTGTAACTAACAGATCGGGAGCTCCGACCTCAACTTGGGTGCGAGAGAAAAAGAAGTTCGGAATTTCATGAGAGAAATTAGAGGCTCACAGGAAAAGTTGGGGAGTTCAATGCGAAAAACAAAGTTTTAAGGGGTTTTGCTGGAATTGTTATTTTGAAATCTAAACAATACTTAATTGGACCGAAGATTTGGAGATCAGGCTGCAATTAATTGGCTCGTAGCCAGCAGTTTCTTGGAAAAGGTGGTGCTTGTCTTGGTTGTTTTCTTGGGGCAGCAAAATGAGCTGGATCCATTAGAGAAGTAAACGGTTGTTGGAGCCGTCTCCGATAATATTTAGCCTGCTGAATTTGCCACGAAGCATCCCAAGGAAACGTTTTTCAAAGTAGAAAGATCTAGAGAGTGTGATCGTGCGGGTTCAGGACTCAAGGAGTGGAGTTCACATTACAGCTAGCTATTGAGTATTCTCCTTGTTCGCCCGTCCGCACGCAGGAGCACCGACTTTGCTTCTGTGGGTTGTTTGTGGGCGACCAAATCAGTGATCACTGTTCATCGATCTTTGTCCACACGAGCTAGCTAGTGTACTTTTTAGTACATCTTGAGCACGCAGAGAATAAGGGTATAGGTTTAGTTTTCCTTAGTACGTAACGGTGTCTAGAAAATTTGTCAATTAATAGAGCAAACATAAACATGACAGGATAAATTTCACCGAAGCCCTTTTAAGTTTGGACGGCTTTGAGAAATTAATCCTCTTAGCTTAAAAATGTCACAAATTAAGTTCCTTTAAGATTAGTTGATGTACAGATAATCCTTCTAGTTAACTTTAAGAACATCGCTTAACTCGATCCCCTTAATTTTTTTAACCCCTTTCATTTAATAACCGAGTGAGAATGAAGGATAACTGATTCCCAAAAAGTGCAGTCAGTTCGATAAGATAACACTGCTTAATTAACTATTTTAATTAATTTTACAAAACACTCGTAACTATCCCCCGAAAATTTCTTCTATTCCACTAAAGCTGTTGAAGTATGCATGTCGTTCAATTTAACCCTCAAAAGTAACAACATCAGGTCTAGCCTCACGACCAAGACCAAAAATTTAAAGCAAAAATATATATGCCACGGTCTTAGAACCATAAGGGAACAGAAAGGTAGAAGGGCACATTTCCGGGTTAAAGTACGTATTTTCATCTTTTACGATCACTTGCTCAGTCGGACTAAATGATGTTGAACTTTTGAAGTGGAGAAGCTTTCACTGCTAAAAAATTAGGCATCCTAGACGGAATTTTCCGTCTAGGATACACAGAATTCCGTCTAGGATGAGTATCCTAGACGGAATTCCGTCTAGAATAGCCGTCTGGAATGTTTCCGTCTAGGATACAGTATTCTAGACGGAAATTCCGTCTAGAATACATCCTAGACGGAATATTCTAGACGGAATTAAAAACCGTCTAGAATACAGCCTAGACGGATTATTCTAGACGGAATTTCCGTCTAGAATAATTTATCCTAGACGGAAAAAAT
>BQKN01064478.1:240212-256337 GCA_022839385.1 Asparagus kiusianus | reverse complement strand
TTCCGTCTAGAATATTCCGTCTAGAATACTTGATTTTCTACTAGTGTTTCAAGGAATGTAGGTGGATAGAAGACGTTCAAAGGGGTTTTGTGTAAGGAAAAGAGTTAGGGGGGGGGGGGGGGGATAAAATTTGTGAGGACGTTAATCTACGACCAAGACTGGGGAGGTTTCTCACACAACGTCATCTGCCTACCTTAGAAATTAAATATTTATCCCTGTCCAGATTCCTCTTCACCTAAATATATACGGTTTTTCTATAGAGTGCCCTTGGGCACTCTATAAGAGAGGACAGAGGTAGAAAGAAATGAATGAGGAGAAGATCCCAATGCAAATCAGGAGACCCCCCTCTTCATTCATTTCTCTCTATCTCTCTCCTCTCTTATAGAGTGCCCAAGGGCACTCTATAGAAAAACCGAAATATATATATTAAGATCTCCCAAACTACCGACAGAAGCAAGTCAGTGCTGCCCCTATGGGCGAACAAACTAAATACATAGCCAGCTTAAGATAATTGTAGCGCATAATTGTCTATACTCCTTCGGCCATCAACCCCCACGATCGCTTCCCCTCTTCATCCTCTCCTTCGTTTTCCTTCTCTGCGTTCTCAGTAAAATTCAGTGACTGGAGCTACCAAATAGATCGTATACGTCCTCTGGATCCAGCTCATCTCATACGTACCTAATTATCGACCTTTTCCAAGAAGCTACTGGCCAATGGCCAGGTGTGGCACCCTCTCCAACATTCAAACCTACCAAAAGAAATAGAACCATCTATTTTCTAATCACATATCCGTTGAACGATGGCTTCATGATTAATCTCGTATACAAAGTCGTACGCATCAAGTGCAGATGGCATGTGGCATGCAGTGATACCAAGCGTCTGCCCATCTCTCTACCTGCCACGTCTCATGTACCTCGCCATTTATAAGCACTGACGTTGCAAGAGCTCAGCTCTCAGTCTCAATTTCTCAAACAGCTTCTCATTGAAGATGACAGGCCGTAGCTTGATACATCACAGGCCGAGCCATTCTAGAGTCATCAGTGACCCTCCAATCCCCCATCCAACTATACTCAAACTTGAAGAAAACCTCCACAATCTCAAATCTACCTTAAATTCTTCCTCTCCCCCAAATGCCCAAATCTTGTGTAATGCTGTGAAAGAGGTAGCAAATTTATACAGTCCCATTGATGACCTCCTCTGCTTCCAATCTCATCACAGAAAATGGGTTGGAGAGCAACTTGATGCTTCCATCAAGTTACTAGAGTTGATTTCCTCCGCAAAAGATTTGATGGTTTTGACGAAAGAGCATGTTCAAGATCTCCGGTCGATGAACCGGAGAAAAGGCAACAATGCTTGTGAGACCACACAGAAGACAAGACTCAGAAAACATACGGGACTATTAGTCCCGTATGTTTAGAACCAACTTAATCACGGATTAGTGATTCAGAAAACATACGGGACTAATAGTCCCATATGTTTTCTGAGTTCATCTTAATGTTTTGTCCGTGATTAAAACATACAGGACTATTAGTCCCCGTATGTTTTCTGAGCTGTTTTGCAAAATAGACCTTTTTTTGGCCTGTTGGCCAAAAAAATGTCTATTTTGCTAATTATTTTGCAAAACGGTCTATTTTGCTAAATAATTAGCAAAAACGGACTATTTTGTAAATTTTGTAAGATGCCTAAATTTATTTGGAAATTTTGGCAGTTCTAATAGTTATTGGCGTTTAGTGCGATTTTACAAGTTGTTGGGGGCCCATGCGAAAATGTGGACGACAAGTTATGGCATTATTTGTAAGCTCGGTGCTTTTATGAGATAAAACTATTTGAGACTTTATGAGCAAAATTTTGGAATATTGGGAGGTTTTATGAAATTTAGCCTTATAAATATAGTAACCTAGTGGCTCTTTCTTTCCGCTTTCATCGGTTTTCTTTGAAAAAAGATCTGTAGCTTCTAACCAAGCCCAAAAAATAACAGCTCATACACTATCAGGCAGAGAAGCCATCTCTATTTATTTTCTTATAAAAAAATAATAGGAAATGAGCCAGTGTTACACTAAAGCATCCAAAACCTTGATAACATGGTCACCCAAGCCGAGCCCCTCGAATGCATACCCTAACCTATCACAAATTGCTAGAGATAGGATCAGATTATATCTCGAGTAATCTTCCCAAGCCGAGCCCCTCGAATGCCTTCAACGCCTATGCCCTGTTTGGATGGAGGGTAGAGAGGGGGAGGGGAAGAGAAATAAGGCTTTCACCTTGTTTGGGAGTTTTTTTAAGGAGGGTAAAGAGGAGGAAGGAAGGGGAAAGGAGGTTAAAATTGCTTGGTTTTCTTTCCCCTCCGTTTTGGGCGGTAGAGGAGGGTAAAGGAGGGTAAAGGTGTGTAATGACATTCTTACCCTCATCAAAACAAATAAAAGGGCTGATGTGTTATTAATATAAAGTCATTTATGTAAATTTACATATATTTATTTCCTTTCACCTTCATTCACCTTACTCAACTCCCAAACAACATATTACAATTCTCTTCCCTTCCCTTCCCTTCCCTTCCCATTGTTTACCTTTCCTTCCCTTCCCTTATAGTAAACTCCCAAACACACCACTAAGGTTTTCTTTTTTGATCCAAAAACCCAGTTGCTCCTCCCTGAGATGGTCCGGCTCCTTCCTTCTCTCCTCTCCTGATGTCTTTTTACTCCGGAGAAGAGAATGCGCGAGAAAAGGAATAAAGAGGGGGCTGTGGGGTTAGGGTTTTCTATATTTAATATTTAATTTGCAATTAGAACCCTACAATAGTTTATATTATGTATTACTATAATTACACACATTTTATGTATAAAAGTCCTCTTATTTTTCAATATTTATAAATCTATATAACTAAAAAAATTAAAATTCTTATAGGAACCGAGAAGCCATCCACAACTAGTTGCGAGACAGAGCCTACGATAATGGTTGCAGCCAAGCCTTGAACATGATTGCTTGTTGTCTTGGCATTGGGTGTCGCCGGGCATTAAGTTGGTTTTGCTAGTTCGATGTGCAATAGAGCTTCAGGTCTAGAGCCAAGAATAACCGCGCCTGGAAGTGGATCAAGAGATGTGGATGTAGGTGATAGAGATCCTAAAAATGAAGATGCAAATGGGAAGCAATTTTCGCTAAAAACAACATATCAACTTACAATATATATGACCAGATCTTACATGTAGGCAATGATAACCATGGTGATTAGTACTAGAACCCATGAATACGCATTGATGAGATCGATAATCAAGTTTATGATGAGAGTAGGGACGTCAAACATGCACAATCAAAGATACGAAGAGTCAGGTGTGAGATTGATGAGTTTGTTAAGAGGATTGTCATTTTTGAGAATGAGTGGTAAAATCTTATTAATTAAGAATACTTCAATATTAACTGATTCATCCTAAAAACATGATGGCATTGGTGCATAGGCAAGAAGAGTAGGAGTCATCTAAATAAAGTGGCGATGATTTCACCTAGCAACTCCATTCCGTTCAAGAGTACAAGGACATGAGACACGGTGAAGTGTTCCTTCAGAGTCAAGGTCGCGATGAAGTGACTGATACTCTCCACCCCAATCAAAATGAAACATGCGAACACATCAGATTTGTTGTTCATGAGAAATACCATCTAAATTTTTTTAAATTATTGCGAAATATCATGTAATATCTATAATTAGAATTAGAGACAAAAAATAGGTCCCTTAACATCAGAAAAAAATTAAATCTAAAGGTGCGAATGAAACATTGTTTGATACATTAAAAGAAAGTTTATGACTCTTTACTTTTATACAAGCAAAATAAAGTAACAAATTAGGGCTCTTAATAGTAGGTAAATTAAACATAGATAATATAAGGTGCACAATCTTCAATGCAGGATGACCTAGACTACTACCGTGCCAAGACGAAGTGGATGTGCGTTCACCAACATGAGCAGCGTACGAGGAGGCTAGACTAGATGGAGGAAGATGATAGAAACTATTATCAAGATGTCCAATAGAACTTTCCTTGACTCCCAATCCTAGACCTGGCTTCCCGATTCTAGACCCGACCACATGCCGGGTTCGGGCTAAATCCAAGCTGGGCTTTGACTGACCCAAATTAAATAGGTCTGGTCTTAAGCATGGGGGTTTGGGTTCTGGTGCTGCCCAATCCTGGCACACCATTCTACGAATTAGGCCAAGACCGATTAATTTTTATTTTTTCTTATATATACCAAAATATTGACAAAATAAAATAAATTTCATTAACAACTTGTATTGCATACTACTAGAACAAGAGAGTTACATACTAAAATAAATTTTTACAACTCTCATAATTACAATCATACAATACACTCCTCTAAGTATTGGCCTAGCCCATGTTACCTTCCTCAAGTGCTCGAAATTACAACCTCTCCCTAGGATTTACTATCGACGCCACTCCTCTTGGAATTAACCCCGTCTCTCACCAATCACTTCTCTAAGTGTCATTGTGTATTATAATATGTTCTCAACAATTTAGCACAAGTAAAGATAATTTGTTCTCTAAACAATATGAGAACTAAACTAAGCCCACACTCAATTAATCACTCACCACAACCCAAATTATACTTAATATGAAATACTAAAAGCTCAATAGGTTATGTGTGCAATCAATGAGTAAAATGAAATGTAAAGTCAATTTATAATCTAGCTTAAGAAAATGATAATCAACAATAAACATGTATAAAACTAGAGATTGAGTTTAGCAAAACTTCTCTGCAAACAAGAGTGATTGAGATATGAGACTGAAGCCCAAAAAGAAATGAAATAATCTCCTCCTCTTGTGAAACTCTCTTCACATAAACACACTTAAAACACACTAAAAAACACACTTAAACACTTGTAAATTTGTTTTAAACTTTTCTAAGTTAACCCCAAATGCTGAGACTGAGGGGTTATTTATAGGATCATAAAACAAAGCCCAAAAACTAAGAAAAAAATAAACAAATCCCATAAAAAACAAAATCCCTAAAAATCTAGAAACTAGCCATTACAGTAGCCGTCAGTCGACTGATGATACTGTTCAGTCGACTGATGAGCTGCTTGTTTGTTACTACTCAAAGCCTGTTGGTCGACTGATGCACCATCAGTCGACTGATGAGCTGCTTCGGTCGACTGATGGTGCATCAGTCGACTGGACAGAAACATTTGGCAATTCCAACCACTTTTATCACTCGACTGATGACCTTGTCAGTCGACTGATAACATGCACATGGACAGTTTTGAATAGTAAAATTAATTTTCAAAGTGTTTTTAAAAATAGCAAATAAATTCTAAAACTATAAAATTTGTAGAAATGTTTATAAACATGAAAATAAACATGTTACAAAAGAAAATTTTCAAATATCATTTTTTATTTGTGAAAACTCATCATTTTGCAAAATCTCAAAAATACATGTTCGCTTGATTTTGACAAAACTCATCATTTTGACTTAAACTAAGTTTTGAAAACTTTTGAATGTATTTATAGACTTAGGAAAAGATGTGATTATTAAGTCCATAAACCAAGAATATATTATTTTCTTAAAATGCATATGTTTTGATAAAAATGAGAAATACGTGTGTGTATAAAATTGTGCTTAAAATATTATCACACAAAATATAACTCCTAAACTAATATACCTAAGTTGATAGTGTATGAAACTTGCTCTTGAATCCTTGACATGAATTGTGTTGGCTTCCTTTCTGATATCATCGATATGGCACAAATCCACTTAACCTGGATACATATCTGAGAAACAAAAATACTAGAAAACATGATTATAAATTGTTTGTTAATCATCAAAATTAGATTATATAGTAAACTCATAAACATGAGTCCTAACATGGTCAGCTCAAGAAATGAAAGGTCAGCAGAAGTAGGTGATGTATTATTATCATTAAGGGACTGTCTAGAGTAATATGAAATATGCTCCAAAAAAGTCACATCTCGGGAAATGTGAAGTCTATTTTTAATTGGATCATAAAAAGGATATCATTTGTGCTCAAGACTGTATCCAAGAAAAATACAAATCGTAGAACGAGGAGATAACTTATCTCTTTCATGAGATGGTAATAGAACTAGACAAGTACAACCAAACACACGAAGATGTGAATAAGAGGGACGACAGGATGTTAATTTTTCAAATGGTGATATGCCAGAAAGAACTGAAGAGGGCATCAAATTGATGAGATACACAACTGTAGCAACAGCATCAACCCAAAATTGTTTAGGCATGGAGCTAGATATGAGTAGTGATCTTGTAGTCTCTATAATATGACGGTGTTTTCTTTCTGAAACACCATTTTGCTGAGGAGATGAGATTTGTGAGAGAGTACTCTGATCAGCTAGAATACGACAAAACTCATGAGAGAGATATTTACCACCAGAATCAGATCATAAGGTCTTAATGGTAGTGTCAAATTGGGTTTTGATCATAGTAGTGAAATCTTTATAAATTTGAGGTAGAGATGAGCGGTGATGCATAAAATAAACCCAAGTGTAACGAGAAAAATCATCAATAAAGATAACATAATATTTATTACCATTACAAGATGACAAGGGAGCTAGGCCCCAAACATCCGAATGAACAAGTTGAAAAGGAAAGCTATTTTGAGACTCACTAAGAGGATAAGGCTTAGTAACTTGTTTATATAGTTTACATCCCATACAAGTAGACAGAGTTGAAATAGGATAACTACCTAAAACACCATTATTTGAGAGCAGGTGAAGATGATAAGTAGATAAATGACCTAATCGATGATGCCAAAGATCTCCTATGGAAAAAGCATTAGCACGAGTGGTGACAGACTGTACGGATGCGGATTAGGTGATAGAAGTTGATGGTAGTGTTAGATGATTCATAATGTAAAGTCCATCATACCTATGCCCCTAACCAATCAAGGCTTCCGCCTGACGATCTTGCACATAGCAATAAGTAGAATAAAAAACCATAATACAATTATGATTAGTTATTTGACTAACTGAAAGTAAGTTCAATGAAAGATGTGATACATGTAAAATAGATAGAACAGATAAGCGACCAGTAATAGATCCATTTATATGTAGCAGAGAGAGAAGAGCCATTTGCTATAAAAACATTGACTTGAGAAGGTAAAGGTGATGAAGAGGATAAAGCAGATGCATGTGGAGTCATATGAAACGAAGCACCGGAGTCTAGTATCCAAATATTTTTCGGTAGACCTGTGAGACCAGAGGTAGTGGAAAAAGTATGACCAGAAGTACCAAGTGGAGAGGGTGTAAGAACACTTGGAGCAGCAACTGGAGAAGATATAGAAGTAACCCGCCCTTGAAGCATCTGGATCAATTGTGGCACAGAAAGAGTAACACTCGAAGTGGATTCCTCAGGAGCACCAGAAGCAACCTGGCTTATAGAACACTCATCAGCAAAAGATTTATCACTAGAAATTAACACGGTAGCAGTCAATTATAAACGAGTATGTCGGTTTGCAGCTTGTTGTCGCTTAAAACAATTTTGGATGATATGTCCAAGACGACAATAATATCGACAATAATTATTCCTTTACTTGCTGAAAGGGACTGATGATGCTGAGACAGTGGTCGAAGATTGTGGTATAGATGGTTGTTGAGCAACAAGAGCACCTTGAATAGAAGTAGTCTTTGTGTTTAGGACATATAGGCGAGTCTCTTTAGCGATGAGTTCGGCCAAAGCATCATTAAGAGTTGGTAGTGGTGACTGATGAAGAATTTGACTGCGCAATGACTCATACTCAAGTAGTAGACGCATCAAGAATTTAAATAGTTAATGTTGATCGTAAACATAATGTTGTTTGGTGGCACATGCACAAGCCGCATAAGTTTGACACAAGGATTCCTCCATTATTGCAAGTTGGTGTCATTGAGTATGCATAAAATTATAAAAATTCTTCGATGGATTGCTCATCTTTTTAAGCAAAAGAGAGCTCTTGGTACACAGAATATGAGTGTGCATGACTAGATTTTTGATAAAGTTCTTGCAATTGGCACCACATGGCAAGTGTAGTCTGGAAACTAACAAGATGCATGGAGATGTTAATCTCTACAGAGGAAGAAATAATAACATGTGCTCAACGGTCTGCAAGAGCCCATGCCGCTGCTTGCTTAGCATCAGCTCCAGATTCAGGAGGCGGCGTGCCATCAATATGACTCGTGAGATCAAGAGCATAAAAACGAAGTTGCATAGAAATCGACCACTCACGGTAATTGGTCCCTATAAATGTCACATCAAGCTTAGGAATCTTCTCAATAAAATTTGCAACCATGATTTTTTTTTGTCTCTCCCTCACAGAGAGTAAAAATAGGCTCTCTCTCACACAAAGAGTAAAAATAGGGCTTGTGGGTTGAGAAGGGTTCTCAAAGAATCCTAGTTGGCGGCAAAAATCTCAATGGTGC
Organism: Asparagus kiusianus; assembly: GCA_022839385.1. Lineage (NCBI taxonomy): Eukaryota > Viridiplantae > Streptophyta > Magnoliopsida > Asparagales > Asparagaceae > Asparagus > Asparagus kiusianus. Next base: position 247,905 of record BQKN01064478.1, on the reverse strand, counting down.
CGAACGAGGCAGCGAAGTTAGAGTCAGACCAGATCGGTCAGTCAAAGGAGAGGAAATCCATGATCTAGTGGTAGATGGAGACAATGACGATGACAATTCATCGATTGAGAGCCGAGGGAAGTGTTGAAAGCTCGAAAACTTTGAATTCATCCCTTGAAAGCTAGCGCCTTTGCCGGTCGTTGCTAATTCAAAGATGGAGAGAAAAGGGATGAGATTCGAAAAGGGATGAGATCGCTGTGATCCGGGTCAATGTCGTCGCTGGAGTCGGATTGGACTTGAATGACGAGAATTGGATTGGATCGACGGCTAATCCCTCAAGAATCATCTTGAACTCGTCCTCGAGGTGAAGCACGCACTGCTACAAGAGATCATCGGCGCTATCGAAGGCAGAAGGTTTGAGCTCGTGAAATCCGATCAAGGAGAGAGTCAACGATGATGGGCTGTGATGAGAGCCAGCGAATCTAACCTGGTTGGATATCAAGTGCGTGACGGCATGGGACTTGGTGGTTGCTGAATTAGGATTCTAAAACTAGGGTTTGGATTGATTTGAGATTATTGCTCTGATACCATGATAAATGAGGAAGAATTATTAAGCAAGAAGGCTTAATTGTATTCCTTCATTAACCATGAATATATACAAGTTACATTGTACAAATATAGAATGGAATAATATATTTATTCCAGCATATTCTCCATCTTAATAAGGTATATAATCTCTTATACAATGTATGAATATAATATACATATAGAAATAATATCCAACAATATATTCCTAATAGTATTAAGGTGTGATGTGATGAATTTCTCTAGAGTCTAGATACCAGGACGATAATGTCAAATTGGAAACACTGTCATAAGGATGCACATGAGCTACAGGTTGAGTCGTGTATTAGGTCATTGGAGGATAAGGACTGGTTGGCATGTATCCCTAAATTTGTCCATTTGGTCAACCCGGTGCCGAGTTTTGCTTGATCTTGGCCTTTCAAGGAAGGTTTGATTGAATCTTTATGGGCAACCATTCCTGTAGTGTCATGTTGCCATGCCGCCCCCTACCTAGACCATTACCTCCTCTTCCTCTTTGTTAAATGTCAGCAACATTTCTCCATTCTTCTAGAAATATCTTAAGGAGTCGACCCTTCTTCTAGAAATATCTCAATGAGGAGTCAAACATTATTCTAGAAATATCTCAACGAGTCGAGCCTTCTTCTAGAAATATCTCAAGGAGGAGTCAAGCATTCTTCTAGAAATATCTCAAGAAGTCAAGCCATCATGAATAAAGTGTTTCTAGAAAGATCTACCACACTTATATATATATGAGTACACCTTCATTTGGTTGGAAGCAAGTAATGAAGCAAAGTGAAAAGAAGAGAAAGAAGTAGAGGAGAGCGAAAAATAGCTTGTAGGCAAGAAAGCTAGTGTACTAGTGTGTAGGTGTGAGAATAACTTGTAAAAGAAAGAGAGGTGTAGTCTTTTGTGAGAAAGTTGTACTCCATTATTTGAATCAAATAAATTTTTGTTATGCCCTCCATTGTCCAAGAATTTTTTATCAAAAGTCTCTTTTCGGGTCCATAAATTCTATCAAAGTGATATCAGAGCCTCGTTTGATCTAGCCGGGCCAATCAAAAGTGCTCGTGTACAAGATCTCGAACATGATCCAGCCACAGATTCCAAAGCTAATGAAGACCAATTATGACAACTGGAGTATCTAGATGAAAGTCTTGCTCGGCTCGCAAGACTTGTAGGAGCTCGTGGAGAATGACTACACTGAACCGGAGTCTCCTGCAGTAGAAGCAACTCTCACTGCCACACAGAAAAGTGAGCTGAAGGAGATTAGAAAAAGAGACAAAAAGGCTTTGTTTCTAATATTCCAAGGCGTAGATGAATCAGCGTTTGAGGAAATTTCCAAGCCCTATCCTCTAAAGAAGCATGGGAGATTTTACAAAAATCCTATCAATGTGCGGAAAGAGCCAAAAAGGTACGCCTCCAAGCATTAAGAGTTGAATTTAAAAATTTAAAGATAAAAACTACAGAATTAATATCAGACTATTTTAGTAGAGTTCAGACAATAACTAATCAAATGAAGAGAAATGGAGAAGCAATTAATGATGTAAGAATTATGAAGAAGATATTTAGGACTATAGACTCTAAATTCAAATATATTATTCCGGTAATACAAGAGTCTAAAGATCTTTCTGAAGTTTCTATTGATGAGCTGTAAGGTACTCTACAAGTTTATGAACAAGATATAAATATCAGTTCAAAAATCAAGTAGAGAATCTACACTAAGCCTTGCAGAGTAAGATGACTATCAAAGAAGATAGTCGAAGAGGACGTGGAGGCTATAGAGGCAGAGGCTCTTTTCGAGGTGGCTCAAACTTCCAGCAAGGTCGTAGGAGACAGCACCAAGGAGGCCATGAAAATCAAGATTGAAATGGAGATCGTGAACGAACGTTTGATCGAGGACGAGGCCATGGCGCACGAGGACGAGGACGAGGAAGAAGTTACCAGGAGGACAGATCTCAGCCACAGTGTTACAAATGCAAGAGATATGGCCATCTCAGCTACGAATGTTAAGAGAAATCAAATCAAGTGGTAGAAAGAAGTAACTTATAGAAAGGGAGCACCTAGACACTTCAACAGTTTTGCTGACGTACCAGGAGAGTGAAAGCAAGAATCAAGATATCTGGTATCTAGATTCAGGTGCCAATAATCACATGTGCGGCATCAAGGAGTTCTTTACCGATCTGAATGAGACAATGCAAGGAGATATCACTTTTGGAGATCAGTCAAAGATTCTGTAGGCGTATAAAACTGCCTATAGGTCCCTTAACACATCTCGACGACGCCGATCGACAAACAGACCATCAGGCGACATATCCAAACACGACCGTTAGCCCGCAAACACCGAAGCCAAACGATACGCGACGAAGCGGAATAACGAGGCTACGAAGCCGACGAATCGTATGCGAGCAACGGAATGCATCCATTCGCGTGCGGAATCAAGCCAACAGTTCGGGGAGTCAACGAGTCATCCAAACAAGAGCGAACTCGGATGAATCACGATCGAATCAAGATCAGTTTCGGATTCGAATTCAGAAGCGGGTCTACTGCCAAATCAGGTCAACGAATCGAATCCGAACCAATCAACCACAGAACCGGAAAACGGGCATAAAGAGGCAAAACGACAAACACCTAGAGGGGCTCGGCCGAAACCGAACCACCTCAAGGTGGCTCGGCCTAAGCCGAGCCACCTTGAGGTGGCTCGGTGGCCGAGCCACCCTAGGGTGGCTCGACAGCCGAGCCACCCCAGGGTGGCTCGGCATAGGCCGAGCCACCCAGGGGTGGCCGGCCACTTGTGGCCGAGCCACCTCAGCCTAGATCTGTGCCTAGGCATAGATCTGGGTGCCTATAAATAGGCCAAGGGTGTTTCATTTTTAGGGATTGGATTTTGGAGAGGCGAAGCCCTGCTGGATTGGAGACTCAGAACTTAAAAAGATCTCAACTTTGGGACTTCGAGGACTCACTCATCCAGATCTGGTGCTCGGCGATCGTCAACGCTAAAAAAGGCAGGTGTTCGAGAGGACCGGATCTCAGATCTACGCAGGCGTACTCCGGATCAAAGCTTGGTCTTTGATCCCGAGGTTTGGGCGATTTGTTCCTTGGTGAACTAATTCCCCCCGGCTATTATTTCCTTAGTGAAATAATACCCGTCGTACTGTGTAGATCTGACCGGATCTAGATCTCGCGGTGGTCCACGGATAAACCCTGACGCAGGCAAACAACCCACGCAAGCGAGCGACCACAAAACAGGAGCTCGTGATTTGTTCGACACAAAAGGAGAAAGTTGTAATCTTTTCTTTATTTTTCTGTGATTTTCATTGTAACCGGATCTTATAAAAAGACCGGATCTTTGTAACTTGAAAAGTTGTTATTCAAGATAGCAATGGAATCATCAATGAAGAAAGACTCAATTTTCACCGCTAACAATCTGGCGACCACAGTGGGAACCGCCGATCTCGCTGCCGAGATCGGAGCGTCGCAGCCGCGGATCTTGATCCCGGTCGTGGAGGAGGTCGAATACGAGTTCGACCAGCAGAAATACGAGGAGTACGTGTCCTCGTCTGGATCAACCTCCCCCCGCAAGTCCAACAAGTTATCCTCCAGGAGAAAAGCTCGTTGGTATGAAGATGTCAAAAACACCAACGAAGATCTCGGCCCGCTGGATGCCAAAGATGCATCGGGCGAGATTCCTCCAATTTCCAACCAGGTCAAGCCGGTTCCTGCCAATTCCTCAGTCACCAAAGGTGTGGTGACTCTCTCAAAGAGAGCCCGCCAAAGGCGACGCCAACGCTTGGCCCGAGAATTCGCGAAGGCAATGGAATCCACAGATGGAATCCGCCATAACGCGAGTCCGAAGAACAAGAGAGGCAAACAGCCTCAACAACCGATGAACGGCAACTCTTCTAAGCCGCCAACCAACGAATGGGTTCGTGTCAAACGGAATCGTTCGACACTTGAGGAGTGCATTCGCAAGCGCCGCGCACTGTCAGCGCAGGCACGGGCTCAAGCTGAAGAAGCCCGTAGAAAACTACAGAAGGAAGTGGCGAAGAAGCCGCCCCCAACCCGCAAAGTCTGGAGGCCAAAATCCGAAGTGGCAATTCAGGCCAAAGAGCAACCTTTGCAACCTTCGAAGCAGGTTCAACCTCCGGCGAACCAAACGAAGTCGCCGACAATTACCATGGCTACTCCGGGAACTCACGCAGAATCACCCCGGAGAAAGAAATCAGTTTTGGAGCGCCTCGGCCCACTTCCCGTTGGACGATGCAAAGCTCCAGTTCAAGAACGTTTGGGCCCGATGAAGAAGCCCCGAACGACTCAACTTGCTGGGGGTTGCCATCATTTTCAGCATGACAAGGAGTTCAAGGCTACTGTGCGCGCCAATTTGCGCATCGAAGTCCAGGAGCCCGCTGAGAGCTGGCGCCCACAAATGCATGTTTCGAGGCGCGTAACTTTTGAAAGCCTGAAAAAGGCAGTTCGCCCTCAGAAGGAAACGTTGTCATCCGATGATGATAACGTTATACCTGGGAAATCGTGCCAACACACGATAGGTTGCTCCGACTTTCAAACGGACGAGCTGTACTATCGTGCTGGGGGTACGGGCAAAGCCAGAAAGAGGAGTCCTCAAAGACTAGAGACTCAATGCCCCTGTTCCAAACTCATTCGGGTGGTATTGTCTGAGTGTAACTGCATCAAGACGGTCCCCGAAAGAGTTTCGGTTTTCGAGAGGCTCAGCACTGAAACGCCAAAGCCAAGGCCTAGTCGTTTCCGACGAAGAAGAACGGTGGTCGAAGATGGAGAATTTCCGAGGGTCACCGCTAATATGACCAGTAAAAGGACATCGACACAAGGTAATCTCGAGTCGATTCTGAAAGCATCTCAGCATCTAACCCGTCTGCAGTCTGGAGCCATCGCACGAGGAACTTATGGTAGGGTTCGGACAAGACTACCTTCAGAAGGTGAAGAGTCGGATGCCTGCTCTGCGGTCGCATCAGATAATACAGTGTCCAGTGAGGGGGAACCCCGCGAGTCGCTGATGATAAGCGCGGAACAAGTGGCCAAGATGCTCGAAGAAGCCATGGCTAAACAGCAAGAGAGCTTCAAGTTCGAAATGCAGATGGCCATACAGACTATGAGAGAGATGCATGACCAACAAATCCAGGCATTGAGGAACCAACAAGGCGAACCAAGTCGTCGTAACCAGAACAATCTGGAAAATGAGGACACGGGTGCAAATGAAACTCATAATGCCAATAACTCTCCCATCAATGCAGGGGGTGGTAACGAGGATGCCAACGAAGATACAAGTGAAAACTTGAAGATCAAAAACCTCGAGAGCAAAATCAATACGTTGATTTCTGCTCAAGAGATGAAAAAGACGGGCATTCCTTGTCCATACCCAAGAGAGTGGGAATCAATCCCCTATCCGGCAAAGTTTAGTCTAATTAACTTCACGCCGTTCGATGGGAAAGGTTCCCCCACTCAGCATTTGATTTATTTCAAATCGCATTTGGGTGTTATCTCTGGTAATGAGCCTCTGATGGTACGGTCCTTCGTTAGTACTCTTCGTGGAGCCGCCTTCGATTGGTATAGCCGCCTCAAGCCAGGAAGCGTGAATAGCTGGGACAACATGAAGACAAAATTCCTCGCTAACTTCTTCGACGACGACACTAAGATATCCATCAGAACGTTGCTCGACGAGAAACAAAAGGACGGGGAATTGGTCGATACCTTCGTCAAGAGGTTCCGGAACAAAGCAATGAACTGTCGGGACCTGATCACTGAGGAGTTCATTCTCCAGACTTGCCACAACAACTTCGCATTGGACGTGTTGGAAGCAATAGGAACAGCACCGTCCAACACTTGGAAAGATTTGAAGATGCGCGGTGAACAAGCCGAACGTTTCCTCCGAAGGAAGAAGGCCGAGAGGAGTCAATCAACGACTAATCCTCCGAATTCGAACTTCGCCTCCCGTGGTAAGGGCAAGACACCTGCAGCGGCTGTCGATGCTAATCAAACGTCGCAACAGCGTTCCCGGAGACAGCAGAAGACTTCAGATCAGAGGCCTCAAAAAGAGTACTCCTTCAAGGACGAAGATGTTCCAGCCATCTTCGAATCACTCCTTAAAAATAACAAGATCAAGCTGCCACCGATCACGAATCAGGAGGAAGCTGACAATACTGCGGATCCGAAGTACTGCGCATACCACAGGAGGATCCTTCATCCACCAAAGCATGCTTTACTTTAAAGAATAGTATCCAGACCTTGGTTGAAGCCGGCGTCATAACGCTAGAGTAAGCCAGTTGAGAACGGCAAAACTCCGACCGGTATAAGAGTATAAACTGCTTCCTGACACTCCGAAGAGTCTATGAGTATAAACTACTTCTCAATCCTCCGACCGGTATAAGAGCTTAAACTGCTCCCTGATACTCCAATAGGTGTATGAGTCTAAACTATTTCCTTTCTTCCACGGGAAGTTCCTGGAGAGTGCCATGCATGGTATTCTTAAGGATAACCCGATCGTGCAGCTGATACAATGATACACCCAGTTTTGCAAAGAAAGCTGGGGGTGGATAATTCATGTAACGGGAAGTTCCCGGAAGAATGTTAAATATAATATTCTTAGGGATAACCCGGTCATGATGAATAAAGTGATAAACACTAAACTCCTAATTTCCGAACACTCTTTTGCTGAGATGAAATCCGATCACTTCATTGGATTAATTTTTCCTCACAAAACTCTCATTGGTGTTTGACGACTCATAGTCTCCACCACAGAATCCCCCACCGATCAAACTAATTGACGGCGGGACCACCAAAATTCTTTCCTGTTTAATCCATTCAAACTTCCGCTATGCTCGTGTACTCAACACTTTCATTGTTAGAGTCCGGATATAATGCTTAGAATTCTGATCTATCAATCATTGACGAATTGTCAAAGCCCCCTTTTTGTTAAGTCTTTATCACTTAACATCAGGAACCCCCTTTGAGTGATTTGTACGAATCAACATTCCTACAGTGATTTGTACTCTCACTCTCACTTTCCACTTGGTCAAACCTTCCTACAGTTAGGACCAAAACCAAAATCTCCTCTCGATTCCTTCAATGAACGAGAGGCCCACAAATCGAGCGATCA
>BQKN01064478.1:225976-237692 GCA_022839385.1 Asparagus kiusianus | reverse complement strand
GCCGAGCCACCCTAGGGTGGCTCGGCAGCCGAGCCACCCCAGGGTGGTTCGGCATGGGCCGAGCCACCCAGGGGTGGCCGGCCACTTGTGGCCGAGCCACCTCAGCCCAGATCTGTGCCTAGGCACAGATCTGGGTGCCTATAAATAGGCCAAGGGTGTTTCATTTTCAGGGGTTGGATTTTAGAGAGGCGAAGCCCTGCTGGATTGGAGACTCAGAACTTAAAAAGATCTCAACTTTGGGACTTCGAGGACTCACTCATCCAGATCTGGTGCTCGGCGATCGTCAACGCCAAAAAAGGCAGGTGTTCGAGAGGACCGGATCTCAGATCTACGCAGGCGTACTCCGGATCAAAGCTTGGTCTTTGATCCCGAGGTTTGGGCGATTTGTTCCTTGGTGAACTAATTCCCCCCGGCTATTATTTCCTTAGTGAAATAATACCCGTCATACTGCGTAGATCCGACCGGATCTAGATCTCGCGGTGGTCCACGGATAAACCCCGACGCAGGCAAACAATCCACGCAAGCGAGCGACCGCAAAACAGGAGCTCGTGATTTGTTCGACACAAAAGGAGAAAGTTGTAATCTTTTCTTTATTTTTCTGTGATTTTCATTGTAACCGGATCTTATAAAAAGACCGGATCTTTGTAACTCGAAAAGTTGTTATTCAAGATAGCAATGGAATCATCAATGAAGAAAGACTCGATTTTCACTGCAAACAGATTCCAGTAAAGGGCAAGGGCAAGATAATGATCCAGATAAAGACAGGCGAGAATAGGTACATCTCTGATGTCTACTATATTCGAGCATTACCAAAAAATATTTTGAGTTTAGGCCAACTCCTTGAAAGAGGCTATGATATACATCTAAAAGACCTTGCCCTCACTATTAAGAAAAAAAATGAAGTTATTGCAAAGGTGAACATGTCTAGAAATAGACTGTTCACCTTAAATATTCATGCTGACTCTGTCAAATGCCTGGACACAATTATAAAAGATGATACTTGGCGCTGGCATCTACGATTCGGGCATCTACATTCAGTGGCATGAATCTTCTATGGAAGGATAAAATGGTGAAAGGACTGCCACAGATCAACCATCCGAACCAGCTATACGAAGGCTGTATGAAGGGCAAGCAACATAGAAAAAGTTTTGAAGTTGGAAAGTCTAGACGAGCAACAAAGCTGGTACAACTAGTACATGTAGACATTGCAGGACTATTTGAAGTCGTTTCACTTGGAGGAAATAGGTACTTTCTCAAATTTATTGATGATTATAGTAGAAAAACCTAGATTTACTTCTTGAAAGAGAAATCTGAAGCCCTAGAGAAATTCATAGAATTCAAGGAGATGGTGAAAATGCAAAGTGGCTATCACATCAAGGCGTTGCGATCAGATTGAGGTGGAGAGTACACATCAAAGGCGTTCGACAACTTCAATAAGCAGCATGGGATAATCCATCAGATCACAGCCGCCTACACACCACAACAGAATGGTATAGCGGAGTGGAAGAATCGTACCATTCTAAACATGGCCAGAAGCATATTGAAAAGAAAGTACTTGCCGAAGACTTACTGGGCTGAAGCCGTAAATTGTGCTATTTACCTCATCAACCATTTTTCAACAAAGAGCGTCAAGTTCAAGACACCATTGGAGACCTAGAGCAACATCAAGGCAAGCGTTAACCACCTAAAGGTGTTTGGGTGCATCATATATGCACATATGCCAGAGCAGAAAAGAAAGAAGCTGGACGATCAAGGAGAAAAGTGCATATTCGTTGGGTACAAGAGGAAGACAAAAACATACAAGCTCTACAATCCAGTTACAAAGAAGATGATCATTTCAAGAGACGTGGAGTTCGATGAAGAATATTATTGGAAATGGACCGATGAAGACAAAAATATTAAAGGTATGTTCTTTGAAGATAATGATGATGACTTGCAGGAGGTTAGAAGACCAGAACAAAGTCCACCAAATAATCTAGCTCCATCAACCCCAGCATCAACGCCGACATCATCACCATCCAGCTCAAGTGAAGGAAGCTCTTCAAGGGGAGCAACAAGGAGGACGAGAAGCCTAAGATATCTGTATGACGATAAAAAACCTATCGAGATAATGGAGGACTACACACTATTCTAATTATTTACAGAATGTGATCCGGTCAGCTATGAAGAAGCTGCTTAAGAAGATAAGTGGAGAAAATCCATGGATGACGAGATCGAGACAATCAAGAGAAATGACACATGAGAGCTCACTATCTTACCAGAAGGCCATAAACCCATTGGAGTAAAGTGGGTGTACAAGACAAAGATAAATCAAGATGGCAGAATCGAGAAGTACAAGGCCAGGCTTGTAGTAAAGGGCTATAGTCAGCGAGAAGGAGTTGACTATGAAGAAGTGTTCGCACCAGTCGTGAGGATCGACACCATCCGACTCATTATCACATTGGCAGCATAGAACCGATGGAAGATCTACCAGATGGACGTGAAGTCTGCATTCCTAAATGGCTACTAGAAGAAGAAGTCTATATCAAGCAGCCACCGGGGTATGAGGTGAAGAACCAAGAAGACAAATTCTATAAGCTGAAGAAGGCATTGTATGGATTGAAGCAAGCACCCAGGGCGTGGAATACCAGATTCGATGCATACTTCCAAAAGAATGAATTCCAACATAGTCTGTATGAGCACTCTCTCTATACCAATAAGAAGGATGGAGACATTATGATCATATGTCTCTATGTGGATGACATGATCTTCACCGATAACAATCCGAAAATGTTCGAGGAGTTCAAGAAGAACATGATCAGGGAGTTCGAGATGATTGACATTGAAAAAATATCATACTTTCTTGGAGTATAAGCATCGTAATCTGAGAGAGGAATCTTCATCTCTCAGAAAAAGTACGCAAAGGAGATCCTCTGGAAGTTCAACATGAACAACTGCAAACCAGTTGCAACTCTTGTCAAAGTCGGAGTGAAGCTGAGGAGAGACTCACCAAGAATCTCTATTGATCCAACTTTGTATAAGAGCTTAGTCGGAAGCCCGTGATACCTGACTATCACAAGACCCGACATAACGTTTGCGGTTGGATTGGTGAGCAGATTCATGGAGGAGCCAAGGCAAGAACACTTCAAGGTGGATAAGATGATTCTCAGGTATGTTCAAGGAAGCATTAATGAAGGGTTATTTTACTCACAAAGTGTAGATCCAAGACTAGTTTGTTACACCGACAGTGACTATGAGGGAGACTTGGATGAAAGAAAGACTACATCCGGCTACATGTTCAGCATAGGATCGTCAGCTTTTTCATGGTCATCAAAGAAACAGTTCGTTGTTGCACTTGTTAGCCCTTTTGTTTTGATGATGTTTTACAACAACCATTATCGGTACTAATTGCTTATTGAGTGATAATACAGTTAATATACATATCAAGCATGTTAGTGTCACATATGGAGGATTGGATGGAATATGCGTTACAACGATGATATCCAAAGGAGGAGGAGGCATAGTGATGAAGCAACGTTTACTCAAGAACACAAAATTCGATTAAAAGCTTCATCCAACTCAAGCTATATCAAGACTCAATAATTGTATTCTTGTGAGGATATTAGCTAGGTTTTATTTTCTCTCTAGTGGTAGAATTTAGACAAATAGTTTAGATTACATCTGAAGCTATTGGGATACCAACACACATGTTTTCATATTTATAGTTTTGAACGTATTTTACAAAATACTATTTTTTCATAAGTATGAGGATCTATTCGCAAAATTCTTTTTCCAAACAATTTGTTTTTAGTACTAAAAACATTTTACAAAGTTTTATAATTTTCAGAAGTCAAATGAATATTTTACAAATATTTTTTAGTGAGTCAAAAATCAGTTTTTGAGTGTATCAGATTGCGGTCGACCGCCACGGTCGATCGCGCCTGAGCTCACTCGTCAGTGGGCAGCAGAAACTTTCACAGTCGACCGTCACGGTCGACCGTGAGATCAAAATTTCACACGATCGACCGCCACGGTCGACCGCGAAAGTCTCTGGACTTTTGGTGAGTTTCTGATGTGCCTCGCGGTCGATCATGAAAAAGTCACGGTCGACCGCCGATTGTTTTAAACTGTCATATAGTAAAGTCCTTCAGCGCCGATTTCACACGATCTCATCGTTGTTCTGTTTCTAGGTTTTGGGGGATTGGGTATGGGTTTCAAACAGCTACGTTTTTCTATTTAAACCTATTCTCTTCTTCTTCCTCATTGTCCCAGATTTTTCAAAAATATTTCAGAGAACATTTTTACAGAGCTCAATTTTCAAACCTGTTCTTTCTGAGTTTTTGTGTTTCACATCCCAGCTTCAGTGTGATCTTCTCTTTACCATAGGGACATTGTAAAGAGAGGGTTCTTACACCATTTCTACTATTTTGAGAGTTTGATCTTGTGTAGATCAATTGTGTGGGAGTGTGATCTAGTGAGATCAACTGTGTAGTGTGAGATCGTGAGGGGATCGCTGTGTAGAAGAAGTTCCGGCTTCCAAACTGGGTTGTGTAGTGGATTTCTCCTCGGGAGTGGGGAGTGGGGACGTAGGTCAGCGGACCGAACCTCGTTAACACATCGCGCGTCACAGGATAACGATTCCTAACTCTATCTCCTCTATATTGATTGTTTTTAGATATTGTGTTTTGCTTGTCCTATTTTTATTGCACAATTATAGCCTCGTGACCCTAATCACCCCCCCACTCTAAGGTCTAACAATTGGTATCAGAGCTTGGTCTCTATATTAGTTTTTGGTTTAATTACCTTAGAGAAAAGATCTTATGGAGGCTTCAATGAATGTGCATATGTTGGAAGGACAATCGACCACTAGACCACCCCTGTTTACCGGTAGTAATTTTGCCTATTAGAAGGCAAGAATGAGAATTTATCTTTGTTGCATTGATCTTGACATCTTAGAACTCATAGAGAAGAAGTATGTAGAGAAGTCCAAAGTCGGGAACATTACCGACGGAGAAAGGCACCAAGCTAATCTCAATGCTATGGCTATGAATGCCTTAATTTGTGGTCTTTCCCCAAATGAATATAATAGGGTTTCCACGTGTGCAACCGCATACGAAATATGGATAAAATTGTGTATTACACATGAAGGAACCCCCCAAGTTAAGGAATCCAAAATTAGTGGGCTTATGCATGAATATGCGTTATTTCAAATGCTTCCAAATGAATCAATTGATGCTATGTTTTCTTGCTTCACTAACATTATTAATGAATTGCATGGTCTTCACAAGAAATTGACTATTCAAGAGACGAACTACAAGATTCTCCGTTCATTGACTCCGATGTGGGAACCCAAGGCGACTGCGATAGAAGAAGCTCATGACCTTACCACTTTACCTCTCGATGGCCTCATCGGCAAACTCAAGGTTCATGAGAAGAAGCTCAAGGGAAAGGAGAAGGAGGAAGTGCCCTCACGGGAAGTTGAGGAGCCGTTACCAAAATTGAAGACCATAGCTCTCAAAGGAGCTAGTGATAACTCCTCTTCGTCATCAGATAGTGAAGTTGATTTTTCTAGAGAAGTGGCTCATCTCTCTAGAAGAATTTCTAGACTCATAAAAATGAACAAGAAATTTAACCCCCGATCTAACAACAAATTTTCTTCACGAGTAGGAAAATGTTTCGAATGCAATGAACCGGGCCACATCGCTAAGGATTGCCCCAAGCTCAAGGAGAAGTACATGAAGTACAAGAAGAAGAAGGCTATGTATACCGGATAGGAGGAATCCGAACCAAGTGATTCGGATAGTAATGAAGAAGGAGCTAAACTTGCTCTTCATGATCCTAACATTTGTTTCATGGCCCTTGAACATGAGGTAATATCCGACACCGAGAACAAATCCTTTTACATGCAATGTGATCTAGCTACGGCTTTAGAAGAATTGAACATTGAATTTAAACGAATGTCAAAGGAATTTTCTTCTTTTAAAAAGTTGCATGCTTCTTGTGATGTGAAACTAGAACAACTAGAAACCTCTCTTGCTCTAAAAGATGAATTGCTAGGAGATCTTGATTTTGAGAATAAGCAATTAAGATCCAAAATTAAAAGACTAGAAATTAAGAGTGGTAGGATTAGACCCACTCATGGTTATGCTAATCATCATCACCATGGTAGAAATAGGTTTTATGGTTCTCATGCTCATACATACAAAAGAAATTTTGTGTGCACGTATTGCATGAAACATGGTCATATTTCTACTCATTGTAGAATTAAAGATAACTATGAATTTTATGGATTGACATGGGTACCCAAAGGTACCAAGTTTACTAACCACTAAGGACCCAAGATTTGAGTACCTAAAGTTACTACACCTTCCTCTCTTGTAGGGGACATCAAGGCAACGACGTAAAGAGATGTGGTACCTTGATAGTGGTTGCTCTCATCATATGACGGGCAACAAAGAGTTATTTATAACCCTATCAAGGATTGAAGGAGGTAGCGTCTCCTTCGGTGGTGGTGAGAAAGGTAAAATTATTGGTATAGGTTCTATTGGTAAGAAACCTTCACCCGTTATAGAAGATGTTTATCTGGTAAATGGTTTGAATCATAATCTTCTTAGCATTAGCCAATTGAGTGATAAAGGTTTTGATATTTCCTTTAAACCAGACAAATGCATTATTAGTATGAATGGAAAAATTATTTTTGTTGCTAATCGCAAATCTAATGTGTACATTTTTGAGATGAATGAATTAGTGAATCAAGATGTGAAGTGCCTTGCGGCAATTGATGAAAACCCTTAGATTTGGCATAAGAGGCTTGGACATGCAAACATGGAGTTGATATCAAAATTGTCTAAGAGAAATCTAGTAAAGGGTTACCTAACTTGCACTTCATCAAAGATACCACATGTGAAGATTGTGCCAAAGGTAAACAAACAAAATCTTTTTCAAATCCATCAATGAGGTATCGACTTCTAAACCTTTGCAATTACTTCATCTTGATTTATTTCGTTCTATGCGTGTTACCTCTCTTGGAGGCAAACACTATGTATTTGTGATTATTGATGATTTTTCTCATTTTACATGGACAATATTTCTTGCAAATAAAAATAATTGTTTTGAAGAATTTTCTAATCATGTCAAAAGAATTGAAAATAAAAAAGATTTGAAAGTTGTTAAAATAAGAAGTGATCATGGTGGTGAATTTCAAAATAATTTTTTCTATGAATTTTGTGCTCATCATGGTATAACTCACATGTTTTTCGCTCCTAGAATACCACAGCAAAATGGTATTGTTGAACGGAAAAATCGCACCATACAAGAGATGGCATGCACTATGCTAAATTCCTTTGATTTGCCAAAATATTTTTGGGCGGAAGCCGTCAATACGGCTTGCCATGTTTTAAATCGTGTTTTAATTAGACCAAAGCTTAAGAAAACTCCTTATGAACTATTTTATGAAAAAACTCCTTTTATTGGTTATTTTCGTATCTTTGGTTGCAAATATTTTATTTTAAATATAAAAGATCATCATGACAATTTTGATTCTAAAATTGATGTTGGTATTTTCTTAGGTTATGCACCTCGAAGTAAGGCTTATAGGGTCTTCAACAAACGAACTCTCGTTGTTGATGAATCTATAAACGTTACTTTTGATAAGACTAATGTTGGTTCTCAAGTTGTTTTACCTAGGCAAGATGATGATGATGAGAGAGGATTAAACTTTTTACAACTCAATGATACACCCTCTATAGAAGCACAAAAGGATGTGGATAGCTCCAATGCTCATGAACAAGTTGAACTTCCTAAAGCTTGGAAATTCGCATCAAACCATCCAAATGAACAAATAATTGAGAGCCCTTCACAAGGAGTTGTTACTCGCTCAAAAGCTTTGAGTGAGTGTGGTAATATTTCTTTCTTATCTCAACTAGAGCCTAAAAGATTAATGATACTTTAAATGATGAATTTTAGGTTTTAGCTATGCATGAAGAACTAAACAATTTTAAAAGAAATGTGTTTGGAAACTAGTTCCTAGACCTAACAATGCTAGTGTAATTGGTACTAAATGGGTTTTTAGAAACAAACTTGATGAACATGATATTGTGACTAGAAATAAAGCTCGTTTGGTTGCCCAAAGATACAATCAAGAGGAGGGTATAGACTATAACGAAACCTTTGCACTGGTTGCAAGGTTAGAATCTATTAGGATGTTTTTGACATTTGCTAGCTTTAAAAATTTTAAATTATTTCAAATAGATGTTAAAAGTACCTTTTTAAATGGTTTTATAGAAGAGGGAGTATATGTTGAGCAACCCCCCGGTTTCATAGATCATGCTTTTCCTAATCATGTTTACCGGGTTCAAAAAGCTTTATATGGGTTGAAACAAGCTCCTAGAGCTTGGTATGCTCGCCTCTCTAGTTTTCTTGTTGAAAATGGTTTTTCAAAAGGAACAATTGATAACACTCTTTTTGTGAGAAAAAGGAAAAATAATTTCATTTTAGTTCAAATATATGTTGATGATATCATTTTTGATGCTACTAATGAATCTTTGTGCAAGGAATTTTCTAAAGTTATGCAAGATCATTTTGAGATGAGTATGATGGGGGAGCTTACATTCTTTCCCGGGCTTCAAGTCAAGCAAACTAAGGATGGGATATTCATTTCTCAAAGCAAGTATGCTAAGGAATTGGTGAAGAAATTCAATTTGGAGAATTCTAAGCATGCGTCTACTCCCATGAGTACAAGTGTCAAGCTTGATGCGGATGAGAGTGGTGAAGATGTGGACCAAAAACTATACCGAGGTATGATAGGTAGTCTTCTTTATCTCACCGCTAGTAGACCCGATATCATGTTTAGTGTGTGTGCATGTGCACGTTTTCAAGCTTCTCCTAAAGCATCTCATTTAATTGCGGTTAAAATGATTATTAAGTATGTTAATGGAACTTTTAATCTTGGTTTATTTTATCCAAAGAGCACCTCTTTTGATTTATATGGTTTTTGTGATGCCGACTTTGCCGGATGTAAGGTAGATCATAAAAGTACGAGTGGAACATGCCAATTCTTAGGAAATTCACTTGTTTCTTGGGCTTCCAAGAAACAAAATTGTGTTACATTGCCCACTACGGAAGCGGAATACATTGCCGCCGGCTTATGTTGTGCTCAACTTTTGTGGATGAAACAAAACTTAGTTGACTATGATTTGAATTTTCAAAATATAAAAATCTTTTGTGATAACACTAGTGCTATTAATATTTTCAAAAATTCGGTTTTGCATTCTAGAACCAAGCATATTGATGTGCGCCATCATTTCTTACGCGATCATGTAGAGAGACAAGATGTATCCCTAGTATTTGTTGACACAAAATCTCAATTAACGGATATATTTACTAAGCCTCTTGGTGAAGATGATTTTTATCGTATAAAAAAGGGCTTGGGCTTATGCAATATGTGAAAGTTCTATTTGCTTGCTTGTTGTGAGTTGCATTTTGCATGCATTTCTCTTTCCCCATTTTTGATGGTGACAAAGGGGGAGAGAAATCTCCTAATTTGTTGCATCTATTTAGGGGGAGCTCATAGATAGGGGGAGCACCTATCTATAAGCTATTTTTATTTTTGCTCTTATATAATGGTTAGTTGTCATCATCAAAAAGGGGGAGATTGTTAGCCCTTTTGTTTTGATGATATTTTACAACCACCATTATTAATACTAATTGCTTATTGAGTGATAATACAGTTAATATACATATCAAGCATGTTAGTGCCACATATGGAGGATTGGATGGAATATGCGCTACAACGATGATATCCAAAGGAAGAGGAGGCATAGTGATGAAGCAGCATTTACTCAAGAACACAAAATTCGATTAAAAGCTTCATCCAACTCAAACTATATCAAGACTCAAGAATTGTATTCTCGTGAGGATATTAGCTAGGTTTTATTTTCTCTCTAGTGCTAGAATGTAGGCAAATAGTTTAGATTACATCTGAAGCTATTGGGATACCAACACACACATTTTCATATTTATAGTTTTGAACGTATTTCACAAAATACTATTTTTCACAAGTATGAGGACCTATTCGCAAAATTCCTTTTCCAAACAATTTGTTTTTAGTACTAAAAATATTTTACAAAGTTTCACAATTTTCAGAAGTCAAATGAATATTTTACAAATGTTTTTTAGTGAGTCAAAAATCAGTTTTTGAGTGTATCAGATTGTGGTCGACCGCCACGGTCGACCGCGCCTGAGCTCACTCGTCAGTGGGCAGCAGAAACTTTCACGGTCGACCGCCACGGTCGACCGTGAGATTAAAATTTCTCACGGTCGACCGCCACGGTCGACCGTGAAAGTCTCTGGACTTTTGGTAAGTTTCTGAGGTGCCTCGCGGTCGACCGCGAAAAAGTCACGGTCGACCGCCGATTGTTTTAAACGGTCATATGGTACAGTCCTTCAGCGTCGATTTCACACGATCTCAGCGCTGTTCTGTTTCTAGGTTTTGGGGATTGGGTATGGGTTTCAAACAGCTGTGTTTTTCTATTTAAACCTATTCTCTTCTTCTTCCTCATTGTCCTAGCCTTTCAAAAATATTTCAGAGAACGTTTTTACAGAGCTCAATTTTCAAACCTGTTCTTTCTGAGTTTTTATGTTTTACATCCCAGCTTCAGTGTGATCTTCTCTTTGCCATAGGGACATTGTAAAGAGAGGGTTCTTACACCATTTCTACTATTTTGATAGCTTGATCTTGTGTAGATCAATTGTGTGGGAGTGTGATCTAGTGAGATCAACTGTGTAGTGTGAGATCGTGAGGGTATCGCTGTGTAGAAGAAGTTCCAGCTTCCAAACCGGGTTGTGTAGTGGATTTCTCATCGGGAGTGGGGAGCGGGGACGTAGGTCAGCGGACCGAACCTCGTTAACACATCGCGCGTCACAGGATAACGATTCCTAACTCTATCTCCTCTATATTGATTATTTTTAGATATTGTGTTTTGCTTGTCCTATTTTTATTGCACAATTATAGCCTCGTGACCCTAATCACCCCCCCTCTAGGGTCCAACAGCTCTATCAAGTGGCGAAGCAGAATACATTGCTATATCTGCCGGTACATGCCAAGCGATATGGCTTAGAAATCTAATGAAGGAGCTGTAACATGAACAAGAAGCACCAACAGAGATCCTCATAGACAACAAGTCAGCTATTGCGCTTGTAAAGAACCCAGTAGCACATGGAAGAAGCAAGCACATAGAGACAATATTCCACTTCATCCGACATCAAGTCACAAAGAAGATTGTGAAGATGATATATTTCAAGTCTGAAGACCAAATCGCTGACATCTTCACCAAGCCACTGAAGACAGAAGCATTTTTGAAGCTTAAGAAGAAGCTTGGACTTGTGAGAAATGAAATTGTTGCTGAGGGGGAGTGTTAAATATCAGCAAAATTTCTCCATTCTTCTAAAAATATTTCAAGGACTCAAACCTTCTTGTAGAAATATCTCAATGAGGAGTCAAACATTATTCTAGAAATATCTCAAGGAGGATGTTTCCGTCGAAAGCTGCCTTAGTCATTGATTTCATTAGTCGTTACAAATGAATTCAAATAAAAAAAGAATAAAAGATTACAACTTTCTTGAAAATAAACACAAGATCCGTTTATCGGCTCTTGCTTGCGTGGGTTCTTTGCCAGTGCCGGGGTTAATCTGTGGACGACCGCGAATCAGATCCGGTTGCAGGAAAATTCGGCAGAGC
>BQKN01064478.1:185779-210976 GCA_022839385.1 Asparagus kiusianus | reverse complement strand
ATCTCGTTGACCTTCGCTGAAATTTCGTGCTCCTTCACTCTTCAATCGAGCAGCACCTCGTCCTCTTGATAAAATTCCAGATCCCGAAAATGGAGGCCTTTGACTCGTATTTATAGACCCCGGATGCGGTTATTTTGGATGAGAACAAGTGATTTGGCTCTATCTTCAGTTAACAACAGCCTAACCATGTTTGGGGATGATATCAAGTCAGTTAGGAACCATTGGAATAGATAAATCCTGTGAAAACAGCTTTAAAACCGTCAAAACACGTTTCAGGTTCCGGACTGCGTGTTGCGGGTCGGATCAGTCCGACCTGCGCTTGCGCAGGTCGGATCAGATCCGACTTGCACTTGTGACCTGCACTTGTGTGGGTCGGATTGATCCGACCCGCACTTGTGCGGGTCGGACCAGATCCGACCTGCACTTGTGCAGGTCGGATTGATCCGACCTGCACTTGCGCGGGTCGGTTTATTCCATCCTGCGCTCGCGCAGTTTTGCCGACTTATTCTTTTATGTTTCCTTTCTTTCGAGATTTGCTCTTTTCGCGTGTTTGGCCGATTTGTTGACTTGTATGCTTCGCCGCAACACCGATCGTCGAACGCGCTTTAGTTAATATACGCGTGTTGATCGATGCGTGCGAACTAATTGGCGTGCGCGCGTTGACCGACGCGCACGAGCTGGTTGACGTGCACGCGTTTGACCGACGCGCACGAGATGATTTGACGTACGCGCGTTGACTGGCGCGCACGAGCTGATTTGACGTACGCGCGTTGACCGACGAGCACGAGCTGTTTAGGTGAATCTTCTTGACTCCCCAATTCATTGCTTCGAGTTTCGTGCGGCTCTCATAGGCAATTTTAGACGCCTACAGAGGAGTCAAGCATTATTCTAGAAATATCTCAAGGAGTCAAGCCTTCATGAATAATGTGTTTCTAGAAAGATCTACCACACCTATATATATGAGTCCACCTTCATTTGGTTGGAAGCAAGTAATGAAGTAAAGTGAAAAGAAGAGAAAGAAGTAGAGGAGAGCGAAGAATAGCTTGTGGCAAGAAAGCTAGTGTACTAGTGTGTAGGTGTGAGAGTAACTTGTAAAAGAAAGAGAGGTGTAGTCTTTTGTGAGAAAGATGTACTCCCTTATTTAAATCAAAAAAATTTTGTTAACCCCTCCATTGTCCAAGAATTTTTTATCCAAAGCATCTTTTCGGGTCCACAAATTCTATCACTCTTTGACTCCCACGGTCACCCCGATTAGAATAATTGTGGAGAGAGTTTCTATATCTCATGGATGCAATATTGACCATGGGAAAGGTGTCGTCGATGTTTTCCTCTCTGTGTTGAAGGAGGCTCTCATGGGGGAGGAGCATATAGTCTAGGTCTTCAAGAGAGAGATCATCAACTCTTATGGTGATAGATGCGCAGGAAGGAGTCATAGAGTGGACCGAGGCTAGTGAGAACATGCATGATGAGATTAGAGTCAGAGTCAGATATCTGATGATCAATGACCATGAGATTATCAGAAATAGTTTTGATATTCTGAATACACTCTGTCATGGATGCCAATTCTCGATTAATGTCTTGGAGTTGTGTCTTCAAGTGAAAGAATGTGAGCCCTTGAGTGTGATGCAAAGACTTTTGCTAGCGTCTCCCATACGGTTTATGACGTTCTATGCCCAATTACGAGGGGGATGAGGGAGTCGGTTAAGGACGCTGCCGTCCAACTAAGGATTAATTAGTCATTTCTTATCCATAGGTCACAGGCTAGATTTGGAACATTAAGGATTGGATTTTTCTCATCAATGATTATCACGTGAGGGCACTTTTCAGTGCCATCAACAATACCCATGTGCCCTTAAAATTTAAGAACTGCTTTGAATTACATCTTCCCAATGAGATAATTATCCTGATTTAGTTTGGTATGTAAGAGAAACATGACGTTAGGCTATATATGGCATGTTTTTGTTGGAGAGGACACATGTCTATCAGTTTGGCTCAGAAAACATGACTACTAGTCTCGTATGTTTAGAGCCAACTTAATCACTGTCATTTTGAAAAACAAGGCTCAGAAAACATACATGACTAGTAGTCCCGTATGTGTTCTGTATGTGTTCTGAGCCCTGTTTTTTAAAATCGACATCTTTTTGGCCTATTGGTAGAAAAAAAGTATATTTTGCTAAATATTTAGCAAAGTGATCTATTTTGCTAAATATTTAGCAAAAGTGGTCTATTTTAAAAAATTTTAAAACATTGTACACCCATAAATAGACACAGAATTCTAAATGCCAACCAGTTCGCTGCCATCTACAATTTCGCTGTTTCTTTTCTCGACGTGCAATCTCTCCTTCTCTCTCCCGCCGCGCGAGGGCCCCCCACTTCCGCTCTCAATCGCTCTCTCCAGTTCCATCACAGCCCTAGCTCCTAGATCCAACCGGTGATGACGATCCAACCGGCGATGATGATCCGAATGGTGATGGTCTCCGCCGCCTCCTCCTCGCTGTGCGTGGCTGCGATATCGCCAGTCTCCACTGCCTCCAGTGGCCTACGGTTAGGATTTTCGACTGAGTGCAGCGGCCTGAGGATCTCGAGGCACTGCCAGGGAGTGGCCTCGACTGTGGAGCCCGCGAGCGGGCGGCTTGTCGGTCTACGTGGCGGCTGTGTGGTCATTGAGGCTGAGGGCACAACTACTGAAGGTAAAAAAATTACATATTTGTGCCTGATTTTTGTGAGAAAATTACAACTTATTTGCTGCTTCAAGTGGGCGAATAGCTAAATTATGACATATTATGATCTTTATCGAAGTTGTTCACCAAGGTTAGGTTATGTTTAATTTTCCTTGTACCTAATAATTGTCTATGATTGTTATGTATCCTTTGCACTTGACGTATGTTAATGCAGAATGCAAGTCAATAAACTGTAGGAGATGTTAACCTATGATTTTAGCGCAAAAGTTTGCTAACTACATGCTGGTGTTTTTATCCATCATAACTTGCTCTTTCTCAAACATTGTCGAATTGTTTGCATGTGATATTGTCAAAAGCCCATACTTCAAAATTGACACAACTGTATCCCTTGCAGTTATCTGAGGGAACAATTAATTCAAGATTGGACCAAGTATTGTGAGGTATGTTGAATATTTACAATACATGTTCAATCTTAATAGTCTTACTATTATATATGTTATATGGATGATTATTCATGTTTCTCAAACCTAACTAGTGACAGTTAATTAGCATATGAATATACAATTGATAGTTACAACAGCTCGGTTGAAAGTTGCAATTATTTGCGAGCATGACTGCTGAGCTGATACGCGAGTTGTTTGCTTTTCCCCCCAGATGCCTTCCAAGTTATAACTTGTATGGATATGTGAGTGGAGCAGGACCATGGCAAGAGTTTCCACCTTCAGTTGAATGACAGATATTGCTCTACCTATCCCTGACTGTAACTTTCATATATTCAGTGGCTCTTAGAGAATCTTGAGTGAAGCCTCGGCCACCATTTCCAGTTTTCCCCTTTGATTACATAAGGAAAAATTGCCTTCATGTGTCGTATCCTTAGAAGATACTGCTTTAGTCTTTCCCATGATGTATGTATGTCATCAAGTAGGTGCAATTTGTTCTCTTGTGTGTCCCTGCAGCTTCTTAATGATCTAGATTTTGCACGAGCTACAGAGACCGATATGCTGGAGCTGTTCTATAAGCCAATTATGTTTACACAAATAGAAGATGGCTATCAGCTGTCAAGATATATTCAAGCTTAGTGTATAAGTATATCCAGAAAATGGGCAAACTGGATGGTTGCTTTGTGATGCTTGGGTTACTACTTACTTTTGATCATGCCTTCTAGTTCTAGCTCCATTGTCCTATTTAAACTAATATACCCTAGCTATGGTCGTTCACGTATCATAATCAATGACTTTTTCCTAATCTTTCTTCAGTGTTGCGCGATACAATTTTAAATGAAGCATTTAGACTTTTTGTTTCTTATTCTTGCATGAATTGGTCTTGTTAGTTTTTATTTGAAAGAAAATGCAGCGAGTACATGTAATTTATTTTATGGGTAAGTTGCATTGATGAGGACATCGCACAGCCTCCACTTGCACATACTTTCGTCACCGTCGTTGTCTTGCTTCAGCTTATATTTGGTTTTGATTTTGAGAAGGCTTGGAGTCTAGCTAGTGTTACTTTTATTCCCTTTATTGTATTTGCTCTTTTTTAGTCCCACATCGGATATGGGAGTGAACTTGTAGTTTTTGAAGGCCTATGTAAAGAGGTCAATTCTATAAAATAAAGCAATGAATATTTAAAGAAAATTTCGTTTCATTTGTGAAACTTTGGGTAATTGATTTTGATCTCTAAGATTGAGTCAATGGTGGTGAAGCCAAGGCCCAGGTTGCGATTCGTGATCATATCTTGTTAATCTTTCAAACCCTAGCTTTTCCTAAATTTTTGTTCTTCCTCAAATTTCCCAAATCCCTTACATAAAACCCTAAAAGTCCCATCGTATGCCCGCCTCTCTTCTTCATATGCCATTTGCAGAAGCATGCTCAGTCTGAATACAGATGAAGCACAAATTCTAGTCATTCACATCTATGGTAATTTTGTTTGTTCAATTATTTTAGTGCCAAATTAGGGGAAAAGCAAATGGCATCATGAAGAAGGCCTATAATATTGCTATAAAGGCAAAGGTACAAGCACAGCAAGAGAGTAGTATCAGAGATTCTGCTACCTGTACCTTGTTTTTAGTTTAAACCTTCATATTTTGTCTAGTTTGATTAGTACTAATTTGTTCTATATTTTTAACAAATTGACCGCTATGTTTTTGATACCCACTGAATATTGGATTTTGGTTCTTAGTCTTGTTTATTTGTAGTATTAGTGCCATGAGTTTTCCTATATCCATCTTCTTTCAAGTCTTTATGATTTTGTCTCACTACAATTTGTATTTTCTGATGCCTGCATGAGTAAATTCAGATGCCAAGGCATATCAAAACAAAGCTATTGAGTACAATGATGATATATGTGTATTAGTGGGCACCGATAGAGAAATTAGCGAGGGTGCGGAGCAAATTGATGATTCTATTGCAACAATGGATATGGAAGGTGCGAAGGAAGGGGAGAGCTCTAGCAAAGAGGTTTCATAATCTTCAACTTCCAAATCCAATAAGAAGCTCAAGAGAGACCATATGCAATAAATGATGTTGGTGAGATGCTTAAGGAGTATCTGGTGAGTACGAACCAATAAAAGATGATTGCGAGGAGATTTATGCTGAGATATCTAAAGTGAGGGTATCTAGTGAGTATGAACCCACCAAAAGATGATTGTGAGGAGATTTATGGCGAGGTATCTAAAGTGAGGGGTGTTCTCCCACATTAAATTTTTAAGGAGGTTAAGAGATTCATTGCTAGTTCTGCACATGATTTCTGAATGTTGAAGTTACTTCCAGACAATCAAAAGATAGTTTGAATTATGCTATATCTTAAAAACTCAGACTAAGGTAAAAAAATAATAACTCATTAACTTATTCGTTTGCATTTAAGCTCTTGTTAGGTAAGTATAGTTAGTGCATATCAAATGTTTGAACACTGTGGAGGGTTAATTGCACATAGACCCTTTATAGAGGCTTTTGGAAAGGCTTATTTTATGTAGCTTATCGATCATGCTAACTTTTAATGGCTTTTGGTTTTTTAATAAAAATACTATAAAAATTATTTGAGTAGAATAGTAATTTGCTTGGTCAAACCTAGCTTTTCAAAGTGAGCTTATAAGCTAGTTTTTTTAAAGCTAGGGTATACCAGCTTTTAAAATAAGACTTATAATTTAACTTATTTGGCGTTTTACCAAACATGTAAAAATAAAAAAACTAGCTTAAAATCTCGTTTGATCAAAAAAGATAAGCCTTCCTAAATACCCTCATAGTATCACACTTTAGAACTTATTTTTCATATAGTTTGATTTTTCAAAAATAACATAAACAGTCTACAACACTCTTCCACATCAATATTTTTAATTTTTGAAATATAATGTGACTCCTAACAATCTAAATAGAACATGATTTCTTTTCTATTGCAAGTATGCACAGTCTTTAAGAATGGAGCTGATTTGGTCTTCTTGTTTCAGGTGATTTAAGACCTCGCAAAGCAGGACTTACTTCTTGAACCGAGGAGAGAAAGCTACAACGAGAAATACAAAGTACAAGTGTATTAGCATTAGAAACAAACTCTTATTTGAATCAAATGTAAAAGTTCTAAAGAAATTAGTGCGAGAGCAACTTAAGCATAACACTGTATAATGGGGAAATATTAACTTCTATTGGTTTGTATTTGTTGGATATTATGGATCTTTGCTTTGTTGAATTGTTATATAGAATATTTGAAGTTTCTATTTTATTTATTGTTATAGTTAGTTGTGAATGAGTTTATAAAGTTTTATTGATGAATGATTTCGGTCATTTTTATGGTGATTATTAAGTTAATTATTGACATTCTTGCATTTAAGATTTTAAGGTATTTTATCTATATGTCAAGTTAAGTTGGATATCTGATATACTATTTGAAGCATTTATTTCCACAAATTATAATAAATAACTTGTGTAAATTGATTATCTTATTTCTAAATTATATTTGAGCTACAATTTTAATTTAGAAATTATAATTGAATAATTTTTCTAAATAGACCTATTTCCAATTTTTTTTAAAACCCGACTCTTTTTTTTATTTACCAAAACCGACCCGATTTTGTGATTAGCAGACTAATCACCTTCCTAAATAGTCGGTGTTGGCAACCCCGACTATTTAGGACGGTGTTAAACCCTAATTAGAAGCCTTAAACCCTAAAAATTAATGTCCTAAATAGTCGGGGTTGCCAACCCCGACTATTTAGGAAGGTGCTTAGTCTGCTAATCACAAAATCGGGTCGGTTTTGATAAATAAAAAAAAGAGTCGGTTTTAAAAATAAAAATTGAAATGGGTCTGTTTAGAAAATTTGTTCAATTATAATTCTACTATTTGAAAAACAACTCGATTGAAAATTTTAAAACTAAAATTCTAAAGTTTGTCAAATATGAATTTCAAATTGAATTCTAAAATTCAAATTTGAATATTTCCCAAACAAAGGAATTAAATTTGAAATTCTGAATTTTAAAATTCAATTCTGGAATTTGAAATCATATCCTCGAATCCAAACGCAACCTGAGATTATTTTGAAATATTGTTCTTATATTCATTTCAAAATAGGAGCAACGGATAAATGCGGCTCATTTTGTTTCAGAAAATGTAATGGGATAATCTGACAAATGAGGAGTCACTCTCCCGCAAATACCAAATTTCAGCATGGATTAATTGATTAAACACAAACAAAATTTGATATTTTCAGAATACCCCCATCCGCGTCGTTTAGATATATAGGGGCTCAAGTCTTGTCCTCCATAGAACTGGCCCAAGTTAGTGTACCAAATAGCCCACTGGGGCCAGGGCCTGGTAAAAAGGAGGCTCAAGTTGTTTGAAATTTAGCGCCTTCGTTTGTTGGGCCACGGTAGCCTGTGGGCTGAATCACAGGCTGTTTCGTTGTTTTGTAAGACAGATCGTTTTAATGGGCCCGCTTATGGCTGATCCGCCAAGCATGTGTCCTGGTGAAAAATGTGTCCACGGTAGACGTTCATCGCACATATATTTTTGAGGGGAATTAGCCAATGGATTGGTCGGCGAACATGAGAATTATGAAGTAAAAGACGATGTATATATGTGGACTTCTGACTTTCCTCAAAACCTTTTAAATTGGTGTTTCAATGATGCTAATGCGTTTTTGTATGGGAGGGCTAGATAACTTGAACTGGCTTTTTACTTAAAAAAAAAATTTCAAAACATCTTGTTCCGCTGTTCATAATAACATAAATTGTTGTGACATAATATAAGTATGAATTTTGTGGCCTTTTCTGCTTCATGGTGTTTTGTTGTGATTCATATATTCTCATGATTTGAATTTTTAAAAAAACAAAATGGAGCTCCACGCTTCCAATCCCCTATCATGTACGACAAGTGTAGCCCTCAAAAAGAAAAAGAATAAAGTATAGTGTGCTCTACCTAACCCACCAATTAATGCCAACAAATTCACATAGATGCTGCTTTAGAAGTAAGCAAATGGAGAGCCAGCTTCATTTTCTTTAGGTGGCCAAATCCTTGAATTCAAAGCTAAACCATTTGAACTCTGAACTGCAAGCAACAAGTTTAAACCCAACCTCTCACTCATCCACCTAATTGTTGTCTGGCCCCATCCTACCAATAGATGTGACGTTTGTATTGAACAGATTTAAGACAGTTTTAACAATCTAAAATTGTACGGCTTAAATATGTCAAACATAGAATTGAAAATCAATTTCTAAGTGAGCATAAAGCTTGATATAAGTTATGTACTGTCTATTCAATTCTTTCAAAGTCTGTACGTAACATCAGAAGTTGTTTTATAGAGTTAAAAGACCATCTCTACTAACCCCCACGTAGGCGTGGTAAATAAAATGTTTGTATTTATATTTGTTCGAATTCAAACCCCAATTTAAATATCCATGTCGGTGGTTTTTTGAATTTGAATTCGAGTACTTGGTATTTGATAAATATTCATGAAAACTTATCAAATGTCAAAATATATTGATTCTACTAAAGAATTTAATTTTTAAAAGGTATTTAAATTTGTAAATGAAAATTATTTCTTTATAGTTATAATGTGTGTGCATATAATTCGAATATTTAATTAGAAAAATGATTTAAGATTCTTTAAGTTTCTCAAAACTAGTATGTAGAACTTAAAGTAGAAAATATAAGTTGGTTGAAAATATAAAATCATATGCGTAATGATACAAAGTTTAAACGAATATATAATATAAGCAAACGTATCGAATATGCCCCTGGTTAAATTCTATTCGTTAATGAACTTGAATACTAGATATTATTTGATTATGTTAGGAATTTAACGCTTAAATCTCTAATGCAACAGAAACGCAGAATAGAAAAAGTACACCAAGATTTACGAGGTTCGGCAACTGCCTACGTCCTCGGGAGCCACACAGTTAATTTCTTATTAATCAAACAAGAAATTACAATTTAGGAGCAAATCGCAAAACTGAGATTTCTCAGATTGAACACTGTAGCTACAGTGTTAATAATTAAAGGGAATAAATCCCTTTCAAATCTCCCACAATAAAACCCCTCTTCTATTCTTCTCTCTCTTCTTAAATTCCTTTTCTAATCTCCCCTCAAAACACTTGAGAGCTGGAGATTAAACACTCAAATCGCTGCTGCGATTTCAAATCCGAAGAACGAAAGAAAAAAGGGAAAAACGCTGCTGCGTTTTTGGGTCGCCGCCAGAGATGATCGCAAAGGGGAAAGCACAGCACTCCAAAAAACCCTAGGTGATGGGGGGTTTTTATAGGCGGAAACTGGACAGGCTGGCGACAGCCTGTCGCCAGCGGCACGCTCGGATGCGGAGGTGGGAGGAGTCGTGACGCCGAGGTCGGTGTCGTCAAAACGCAAGCGGAGCTGGACGCGAGGGTCGAGCCGCCCAACGCGAGGGTCGCGTTCGCCAAATTCGAGCTCGCTGTGACTGCCGAAGCTCGTCTGGACCTCGCCTGAGCTTTACCTGCGTCATCTCTCGAGCTCGTCGGAGCTCCTCCGCCGCCGGAGGTGAGTTTGGTCTACACCCCCAAAACTAACAATCTCCCACTTGGAGACCAAACCGACGTCAACAGGCTATCTCATCAAGCTCCTCTCCTGTGTGGCTCCGCCCTCATCATCTATACATGAAGGCCAACTGAAGTTGCGCACAACTCCAGTTTCTGAACAGTCATCGTCTTTGTTAACATATCTGCTGGATTCTTACTTCCTGGAATCTTTTCCAGTTTTAACACGTCATCTTTCAATAGGGATCTGATGAAGTGGTACCGAAGCGTAATGTGCTTCGTTCTGGAATGAAATGCTGAATTCTTCGCCAAGTGTATCGCACTCTGGCTGTCACTGTGCAAAACATTCTTCTCCTGTTTGAATCCCAGCTCTGTCAACAAACCCTGAAGCCATATCATCCCTTTACTGGCTTCAGTAACTGCAACGTACTCAGCTTTTGTAGTGGATAGGGTAACGATCTTCTGTACCTGTGACATCCAACTGACAGCTGTAGTTCCGACGGTGAACACATAGCCGGTGGTGCTTCTTCGGTGATCAACTTCACCTCCATAGCTGCATCTACGTACACTTGTACTTCCACTTCTCCCTTACCAAAGTGCAAACACTTCTGTGTGGTGCCTCGTAGATATCTCAGAATACACTTGACCGCTTTCCAATGAACTTTTCCTGGATTCGACATAAACCGGCTGACCACTCCCATTGCATGGCCAATGTCTGGTCTCGTACAGACCATAGCGTACATCAAGCTTCCGATAGCTGAAGCGTAAGGAACCTAAGCCATACTCTCTTTCTCTTCTTCTGACTGAGGAGACTGATCCTTCGATAGACGAAAATGGCTGGCCAAGGGTGTGCTCACTGGCTTAGCGTCGCCCATGTTGAATCTCTACAAAACACGGTTGATGTACTCCGTCTGAGATAACTGCAAGAGACCTCTCTTCTTATCTCTCGTGATTTGCATTCTAAGGATCTTCTTTGCTGGACCCAAGTCCTTCATGTCAAACTCCTTTGACAGCTGCTGCTTCAAATTCTTGATATCCTCCATATCTGCTCCTGCAACTAACATATCATCAACATACAGCAGTAGGATGATGTAACTGGACTAATATCTTTTGAAGTAGCAACAGTGGTCGGTGTTGCACTTCTGGAAACCTTCCTTGTGCATGAAGACGTCAAACTTCTTGTACCACTGCCTTGGGGCTTGTTTCAGGCCATACAAGCTCTTCTTGAGTCTGCACACCAGGTTCTTCTTCTTTGCTTCTGAGAAACCTTCTGGCTGGTACATGTATATCTCCTCTTCTAGGTCTCCGTGAAGAAACGCCGTCTTCACGTCTAACTGCTCGAGATGAAGATCTTCAATTGCTATAATACTCATCACTGTCCTGATAGTATTCAGCTTCACCACGGGAGCAAAAATATCGGTGTAGTCAATTCCTTCCTTCTGCTGGAAACCTTTGACAACCAGTCGGGCTTTATATCTTCTGGAACCATCCTGCTCCTCTTTCACCCGGTACACCCATTTGTTGTGGAGTGCCTTCTTACCCGTGGGCAACTCAGCTAGTTCCCACATCTAGTTTGATATGAGAGACTTCATCTCATCTTTCATGGAAAGCTCCCACTTGCTCGCATCCCCACACTGACAAGCTTCATCAAAGCTTTCAGGCTCCCCACCATCTGTCAACAACAAATAGTTTATGTATCTCCTGTTGGGTACAGGAGGATGAGAAGATCTTCTTAATATCGGAGCTGGTGCGTAGGGCTCCTGCGCACTATCTTGTCCAACAGGCTCTTCTGGTTGAGGACCCTCTACATTTGGTTCTTCCGAGAGGTTGCTCGGGACATCATCTGCATCTACAAATATTGACTCGCTCTCTGAGTCATCTGTCTTGTGCATGTCCTTGCATATCACCTTCTCGTTGAATATCACATCTCTGCTCCTGATCACCTTCTTGTTTTCGTTGTCCCAAATACGGTAGCCGAACTCATCTTCACCATAGCCGATGAAAGTGCATTTTTTTGACTTGGGGTCAAGCTTATTCTTGCCTTGATCACTAATATGCACGTAAGCTACACAATCGAAAACTTTAAGATGTGAGAGTTTTACCTCCTTTCCGCACCATACCTCCTCTGGTATTCTGTGCTCCAATGGAACTGATAGACCTCGGTTGATCAAGTAAGCTGCTGTGTTGACCGCTTCTGCTCAGAACTGCTTCGGTAGGCCTGATTGTACCCGAATGCTTCTGGCTCTCTCTGTCAATGTTCAGTTCATCCGCTCAGCTACACCATTTTGCTGAGGCGTGCCGGGCACGGTTCTCTCCATTCTGATTCCGTGCTCATAGCAGAACTTCTTGAATCCGGTGTCTTCATATTCACCGCCATTATCGGTCCTGAGCTTCTTTATTCTCAGACCGGTCTCATTTTCAACCATAGCTTTCCATCTCCTGAAAGCTTCAAATACTTCTGACTTATGCTTCAGAAAGTAGACCCACACTTTCCGAGAGTGATCATCGATAAAAGTCACGAAGTAGTGTTTTCCACCAATGGACGCGGTGGTTGTTGGTCCCCACACATCTGAGTGAACGAGCTCTAGCTTCTCTTTCCTGGGGGTTCTGCCACTTGTCTGAAAGCTGACTCTCTTCTGCTTTTCAAGTATGCATTCTTCACACATATCCATCTCCATTAACTGCAGTCCTGGGAGTTTTTCTTTTGTGTGCATGATCTTTATCCCCTTCTCACTCATATGACCGAGTCTCTGATGCCACAGCTTTGAAGTCTCATTGCCTGCTGCAACTGAGATCAAACAACGTGCACCTACTGTCATATACAGGGTACCAGTCTTCTTGCCTCGGGAAATTGTCATTGCGCCCTTTGAGATCTTCCAATTATCTACATGGAAGGTTGTGGTATATCCTTCGCCAGCCAACTGGCCTACGGATATTAAATTCTTTCTCAGGTCGGGAATATGCCTGACATCTTTCAGCTCCTATACTGACCCGTTCAACTTAATTTTCACCACGCCTTTACCCACAATAGCACATGGTTGATCATCACCAAGATATACGTATCCAAGATTTCCGGGGATATACTTCTCGAAGAATTCTTTCTGAGAGGTAGCATGGAACGACGCTCCTGAATCTAACACCCAAGATTCCTCCTTGCACTCCAAAGAGCATATCAATGCGTCGTCTCCTCCTGAGGTGGAGGTGACATTCACCTCTGCCTTCGCTTCCTTCTCCTTCTATGCATTCTTGCACTGATTCTTGTAATGCCCGGTTTTTCCACAATTCCAACACTCGATAGCCTTCGAGCTGTTGCTTGGATTTCTTGATTTAGACCTCCTGTCCTTTGATCTACCTCTGAAATTTGATTTTCCTCGTCTGTTACCTCTGGTTGAATTTCTACCTCTTGACTCTGTATGTAATACTGAAGAGGTTGTAGCTTCACCCATCTCTCTCCGTCGGATCTCCTCACTGAGAACCAAATCACGAACGTCGTCGAACTTCAACTTTTTCTTTCCTGACGAGCTACTCACTGCCGTGACTGTAGCGTTCCAACTCTCTGGTAGGGAAGACAAAAGTATCAACGCCCGAACTTCCTCATCAAACTCAATCTCAACTGAACTCAATTGGGTTGTAACCGTATTAAGTTCATTGAGGTGTTGTGCTACTGACGCGCCTTCCGCCATTTTCAGATTGAATAACCGCCGTATCAAGTGAACTTTGTTTGCGGCTGATGGCTTCTCATACATATTTGAGAGAGCTGCCATAAGACCCGCCGTGGTCTTCTCCTTCGCTATGTTGAACGCAACATTGCGAGTCAACGTCAATCTGATAACTCCAAGGGCTTGTCTATCTAGAAGGTTTCACTCATCTGCCTTCATAGAATCTGGCTTCTTCCCCGATAGTGGTTGATACAGATTTTTCTAATACAGATAATCCTCTATCTGCATTTTTCAGAATCCGAAATCTGTTCTATCAAATTTCTCAAGTCTTAATTTTCCTTCATCTGCGGCCATGGCTCCCACTTGAATCTGACTTCTTCTAGATCGTTTCACGCTCTAATACCAGTTGTTAGGAATTTAACGCCTAAATCCCTAATGCAACAGAAACGCAGAATAGAAAAAGTACACCAAGATTTACGAGGTTCGGCAACTGCCTACGTCCTCGGGAGCCACACAGTTAATTTCTTATTAATCAAACAAGAAATTACAATTTAGGAGCAAATCCCAAAACTGAGATTTCTCAGATTGAACACTGTAGCTACAGTGTTAATAATTAAAGGGAATAAACCCCTTTCAAATCTCCCACAATAAAACCCCTCTTCTATTCTTCTCTCTCTCTTCTTAAATTCCTTTTCTAATCTCCCCTCAAAACACTTGAGAGCTGGAGATTAAACACTCAAATCGCTGCTGCGATTTCAGATCCGAAGAACGGAAGAAAAAAGGGAAAAACGCTGCTGCGTTTTTGGGTCGCCGCCAGAGATGATCGCGAAGGGGAAAGCTCAGCACTCCAAAAAACCTAGGTGATTGGGGGTTTTTATAGGCGGAAACTGGACAGGCTGGCGACAGCCTGTCGCCAGCGGCACGCTCGGACGCGGAGGTGGGAGGAGTCGTGACGCCGAGGTTGGTGTCGTCCAAACGCAAGCGGAGCTGGACGCGAGGGTCGAGCCGCCCAACGCGAGGGTCGCGTTCGCCAAATTCGAGCTCGCTACGACTGCCGAAGCTTGTCTGGACCTCGCCTGAGCTTTGCCTGCGTCATCTCTCGAGCTCGTCGGAGCTCCTCCGCCGCCGGAGGTGAGTTTGGTCTACACCCCCAAAACTAACAGATTAGTGTTAGATAAACTATCAGATTGAATATGACCAATAGTTAGTCGAATAATGAACGTTCTATTTGTTAATTATTTGGTTCCTTTCCACCCCTACACCCACTTATGAATATACCCTCTGTAGTTCTACTGCTGTAAATAAAACCCCTAAGCTAAATTCTTTTAATCTTTTACCCTTAGGAAGAGAGAACTTTTTTTTTCTTTAATAGACCTTCTGAGTGTACAAGTGGTCTATCCCCAGGTAACCCTTCTTTTATACGACAAAAACTATCAATACTATAACAATTTACAAAAAAATATGAAGACAAAAGTTGAGGGAAAAGAAAACTAATTTGAACCCCTAGCATTCTAAGATTATTATCATGGAGTCGAAGACTCAAATCTCTCCAAACCCAATTGACAAATCCTCACTAACGCCGGGGTCTCCCATCTCTCTGTTCTCCGCTTCATTGCCTGAAACTTTTTTACGCATCCCTTCACATCTAATTCTTTCATCTTTATCCTTTCTTTCGCTGCGTCTTTTCCAGCGATTCTATCGAAAATTTCCTCCCATCCATTTTCCCATTCTCCACTTGCGTTGCATAGATCTAGACTTCCGTTTTTGTATTCAGTCCAGCTCCAGGCTTTGTCAAGTTCTTTCATGGTTTTTGCTACGCATTGTCCTCTGCATACTGGTTTGCATGGTCTACATTTTGCTCCGCTGAGTGGGCCTTTGCTTGCCATGGATGCTACTGGCACTCCGTACCTGTAAAAATTTAATTTATCAATTCAATCGAAGAAATTTGGTTTTGTTTGGTTGAAGACATCTAGTCTAACATGAATTTAGTAAGTAAATCACGCCACCGGCGTATTTTTACGTTGATGACGGATAGTGATATGTGTATTAGTATTTGTGCTTTTATAATATTCCTTACCCTTCTTCATGTATAATCAGTCCATGCACAGTTTTGGTCCAGATTGTCAAACAAGTAGACCTTAATTGATGGCTAGTAACTTTAAAGGAAAAAAAAAAAACAGAAGTTTAGACACTGGAATCTATAGTTATCTATTTTATGAAGATAGGTTTGGATTTGATATAAATACACTAAGATTGAGCATCTGTAGATGTCTCAACATCTGCGGATCCTAATTCAGCGTAACATAGAAAAAGTCAAGAAGTACGTAGCATCTTTTTATTGTTAATCTTACATTATTTCGAATAAATTTCTTAAAAGCAATTCCATGTTAAAAAAAAGCAATTTTTTTTCCACAAAACTATCATGACTTACTAATGTTAGGTCAATTGACACTTATTAGGCACGTGATATGTTTTAGACATTCTTTACTTTATTTACTTTTGGTTAAATTCCATAAAACCCCTTTTTTAGTGAGGGCATTTCTCAGATAACCCCTCTGAACTTTTAAAATGTCGAAAACAGTCTTAGGTTTTGGAGTTCTAATAAGACTACCTTTGTCTTTTTTTTAATTAGTCAATCTAAAAGCGTGCGTGAACCACAACTTTCACTATGTAAAAATATCTCTCTACATAATTTACTTACCCATGTGAAAATTGCTGTTAATGTCGATAGTTTTTTTATTTGGAAAAAATGTTAAAACTTGAAAGGGATTTTCTAGGTACCCTATGATGAGTTTGAATACAAAAGAGGGGAAGGTAGAGAAATGATTATAACAATCCCAATGAGAAAGAGTGGAAAGGGAAGGAGTGTGATAGAACTAATTGTGTTTGGATAAATAACTAGGGGAAGAGAGGGGCTCATCACTATTTGTGTTTGTTTAGAGTAGAGAATAGGAATGGAGGGAATCTACATAACAAATATGCCTTAAGTCTAAGGATAATTATAGAATTTTAAGAAAAAATCACTTAGAACTTAATCTCTACCCCCACCCCAAACCGTCCACTTTTGCGGGGTTAGGAAAGCAAGGAAATTTGCTTCGTTTTAACCCTCTCAACCCTTCCCCTTACTTATTAAAAAAATATAAATAAACAAAATTTTTAGGTTGTTAGCATTGTAACATTCCCAATTCCTTTCCTCCCCTAAGGAGTTTGGGTTGTGACATTTTGAACGTTTTTTTAGAACCAAACAGATAGTATGTATTGATGCTGGATCAAACAGCCAAAGAAAGACTGCCCCACGGTAGGCGCTAAACTTTTGATGCTACTGGAGCTCAAACAGTCGAATAGCATCCGCGGTGGGACAAGATGATGATGATGGATGGGGTTGCTTCCTTCCCTGAATGTCTGGTTCGGAGTTAGGGGAGTTGTTCAACATGCATAGGGAAAGACTCATGAGAGGACGGGTTTTGGATCCTCCATGGTGCCTTCGACGATCAAGTCAGCTGGTGAACTTGAGTGGGGTGAGAAGAACTGTGAGAGTTATTGTGTATAGTAAGATGCAAAGGAATTCATGGAGAATCACTGGAGTCTGATGTTGGACTGATATCAGATCTGAGTTGAGGGTCTGGGTCCAAAGATCTGATCCCCCTCTAAGTTAGAATAGTACATCTATTTATACTTGTGGGTATGAGGGGTAGAACCATCATTCTGGTCGAGCACAGGATACCGGTGAACAAGCGTGTGCTGGCAGTTACGTCAGCACTTGTTTTATAGGTGTCGGCTAGCGACTAGCTGTGTGATCAACACTGACATGATGTGATGTGTGGCACATAAAGCACAACATGGCCTAATAAGTCATGAAGACTATCAGGGGGCAGAGGCATGATGATGCATGACAAGCATTGATGAGATGCTGACATGTTGTTAGGGGGAGAGGCTCGAGGCTAAAGTTTTCCACTGACTTGGCCAAGTAATGACGCCTCTCGAGTTCACCTCGTAGGGGGGTCGAGTTGACTGGGCTGAGTGGGCTCATGGTGAGCTTCCTTCGACAAAGGAGGGTCGACAAGTTCTACCTTTTGTGTCAACAGGTGCCGTGATTCGGGTCGTCCTAAGGGGATGTCAACTCGGCGAGACAACTGAGGGGAGATCCTTGCTAATCTTGGCTGCCAATCTGGTTAAGGCGTTGCAGGTAGAAGTACACTTGTATTATTGCTGGTGAAGGGTCATACTTTGGTGATTTAGAACACCATAAAATTTAACCCCTTTCGCTTGGAGTCGGCTAGAGCCAGGTCTGAGTAAAATGAATGAATCTCTAGATGGGCGTGGGTGTGCATTCTCAGCAGGTCGGCTGGGCTAGTCCAGGTCAACAAGTCCGAAGAGCAGCAGTCTGCCATCTAAGTTGTTGAGCCGGATGAGGTCGTCGTTATTGACGATTCCCCCCCCCCCCCTTAGAGCAGAGGGGGTGGCCCCAGCAACTACAGCTGCTGAAGTTGGGGCTACTGGTTGCTTGTAGCATTGTTCTGATTGGAAGAAACAAGTGACAATTGATGTGAGTCGGTCGTGTTGTGTCGACCTGAATGTTGAGGGGACGAGACGACTGGCTCATATCGCGCTTCTTGTGGGCGAGATGTCTATGTCTTTTATCGAAGAAGACTTGCAAGTTGAAGTGCCTTAAGTCTTTTTACCAAAGACGACTAGACGATTGAACTCCATGCCTTAGATTTACTCATGATGATACTAAGGTCTTAATGGAAGAATGATAACTCTGGGGTTGGGTGCCTAGATCCTACTGAGGATAGCTAGGACTTTCGCCTTACTGAGGGCTACCCTGATGGACAAATGGTAAATGACAATCCTGAGGTTGGGTGCCCAAGACTTACATTAGGCCTAGGTCTTTCGCCCTACCATAGTGGTCAAGTGGTACATGTGAGAGTCAGCCAAATGGTGAATGTGCCTTGGGTTTACCCTGAGAAGGCACCAAGGGATTATAGGCCTTGCTGTGGTGGTCGAGTGGTAAATGTGGGAGTCGACCGACCAAAGGCAAGAGTGCCTTGGGTTTACCCTAAGAAGGCACCAACAGCTGGCGCCGAAGCTGGGGCTGAAGTTGTAGTTGTGGAGGTCTCTGTGACCCTGGCCACCATCTTGTAGACTCGATCATCTTCCATGTCCATGTACCTGTGAGCTTTGACCACCAGCTGCTCATAATTAGAGACTGGCTTCTTAGCAAGCGAGTCAGCTAACTCATTGTTCTATAGGCGGGGCACGAGTGCTAACATAGCAATTACACTCCTTGGATCATTGACCTCTAGCCTCCTCTCCTAGAACCTCTTGAAGTAGGCTCGAAGGCTTTCTCTGGGCCCTACCTCATTTGGATCAACACATGAGGGGGCAATTTCTAGTAGGTGTCAGCTAGAAAGTGATGGATGAACTTCCGGCTGAGTTGTTGGAAGCTGCTGATGGACTTCTTCTCAAAAGTGTTCCACCAGAGCTTGGCACTCTCCTAAAGAGTGATAGGGAAGCATCTACAGATGACTACTTCTAATGCTTAGAGCATGCTCATCACATCATAGTAATTTGAACATGCTCGTAGGGGTCTCCCTCGCCCTTGTATTTCTTCACGTGAGGCATCTTGAACTTCTCACATGGGGCATTCATGAGGTCATCTGAAAGAGGAGTGTTACCCTAATGATGCCTGCGATCGGTCTGTACACTCGATCTTATTCAGAGGCCCCTGTAGTAGCCGAGGGACTGGAGAGGCACGATGGTGGGGGAGAGTCTTAGAGACCACTCCCCTAGTGCGATGCTCAAGGTTGCCTGTGCCGGGACTCTGACCAGTGAGTTCCTAATGATGGAGGAGACATTAGAGAGTCGACCGATGAGGTGGTGGGGTCGTGTGTTCGACGAGATCCTTCCGCTAATCGGCAGCTGCATGAGGAGTCCGAGTCGGGATTGATTGCTATGCTCTAGAAGACGGGGGAATAGCAAAAATTGCCTGTTGCGACTATGGAAGCCGGCTGAGAAGCTCTCTGGTGAAGGCATCGAATTGCTCTTGGAAAGATTGGGAAAAATTTTGAGCTATTGCTTCAAGCTGAGCTTGAGTAGCGTAGCTCTGATAGGGTCCTCTAGGGAAAGACTGCTCGACCTTATCTTCTGAACCGGACATGTTCTCTCGAAAAAGAAAAAAGTTCGTAGGTGGGTGCCAAACTATTGATGCTGGATCAAACAGTCAAAGAAAGAGTACCCCGCAGTGGGCACCAAACTGTTGATGCTGCTGG
Source organism: Asparagus kiusianus (assembly GCA_022839385.1). Taxonomy (NCBI): domain Eukaryota; kingdom Viridiplantae; phylum Streptophyta; class Magnoliopsida; order Asparagales; family Asparagaceae; genus Asparagus; species Asparagus kiusianus. The sequence continues at coordinate 191,375 of BQKN01064478.1, read as the reverse complement.
AGCTCAAACAGTCAGATAGCATCCGTGATGGGACGAGATGATGATGATGGATGGGGCCGCTTCCTTCCCCGAATGTCTGGCTCGGAGTTAGGGGAGTTGCTCAGCCGGCACAGGGAAAGACTTGTGAGAGGACGGGGCTTGGATCCCCCGTGGTACATCCGACGATCAAGTTAGCTGATAAACTTGAGTGGGGTGAGAAGAACTGTGAGAGTTCTTGTGTGCAGTAAGATAGAAAGGAATTCATGGAGAAGCCCCAGAGTCCGATATTAGACTGAAATCAGATCTGAGTTGAGGGTCTGGATCCATAGATCCGATCCCCCTCTAAGTTAGAATAGTACATCTATTTATACCTATGGGTATGAGGGGTAGAACCATCATTCTAACCGAGCACAGGATAGCGGTGAAGAAGCTTATGCTGGCAATTACGTCTGCACTTGCTTTATACGTGTCGACTGGTGACAAGCTGCGTGATAGGCGCTGACATGATGTGATGTGTGGCGTACGAAGCACAACATGGCCTAATAAGACATGAAGACTATCGAGGGCAAAGGCATGATGATGCCTGACAAGCATTTATGAGATGCTGACATGTTGTCAGGGGGAGAGGCTCGAGGCTAACTTGGCCGAGAAATGATGCCTCTCGAGTCGACCTCGCAGGGGGGCGAGTTGATTAGGTCGAGTGGGCTCATAGTGAGTCGCCTTCAACAAAGGGAGGTCGACAAATTCAACCTTTTGTATCAACAAGTGTCGTCATTCGAGTCGTCCTTAGGGGATGTCGACTCGACGAGTCAGCTGAGAGGAGATTCTTGCTGATCTTGGCCGCCAATCTTGTTGGGGCGTTGCAGGCAGAATTACACTTGTACTGTTGCTGGTGAAGGGCTGCACTTTGATAATTGAGAACACCATGATAGTATATGATATTTTTTTCTTTGAGATTTTATATATATATATATATATATATATATATATATAATCGTATCACTAGTGATTCTACATGGACTAAAATTCACATAATTATGTCCATAGTTCAGGGCACTTCAATAAATTGTTGTATGTGTCCACACTTAGTTTATAACATATATAAAAATATCATTTTATTTACAAAGGATTGAGCAATAGTGACACGAATAAAAAGTGTAGCAAATCGCAACACATATTTGTGTCATTAGATATACAATTAAATATAATTGAAAAAGAGTAATAGTCTAACATGGATTGTGAGAGGATCTATTTTTATGCTTAAATAATATATCTTAGATTGTAATTATGATGATGATTGAACATTTATGATTTTGTATAAGCTAAGAAACTCCATAGTTAAGTGTGTTTTGGTGAGAGTAATCCTAGAATGAGTGACCTTCTGGGAAGTAATAGTGTTGAATAATGATACTCTTTATATTTTTATGGTCTAGACACAAGTATGTGTCACCACTCTTGATACATATATATGTCACGCGTTTTATGATACATGTATGTATCACCACTCTTGACATATATATATGTGTCGTGAGTTTGTCACACATTCTCACATGTGTAGAAAGACACTACTCTCCACACATGCTCTAACTACATTTTTGATACTTTGTCGCGTTTGATTTGTGCGACACAAAAATGTGTAGCATAGAGATAAAAAATGTATCATAATTTACAACTTTTGTTGTAGTAGTGAGAGAGAAAATTTGGGATATACCTGTCCGGCGGAAACAAGTACTGTCGGTCACTCACAACACAAAACGGAAACCGCATTTCCTTCCCTCTAACCCCCGACACATTCAACTGCGCCTCAAATGCTGCCTCCGAATTCAACCTCTCGTATCCCGCAACATTGAGCTCATCGACAAGCGACAATCTCGACAGCGCGGCTATCGACGTGGAGCGGTCACCAACGCCAAGCCGGTCATTGAGGCCGGAGTACCGAGAGCCTTCGGGGACGAGGTAGGAACCATGGGCGAAGGCAGCAGGGCTGAGAGGAGCGGACCAGTAGCCGTCGACTCGGGTACGGACGATCCAGTCGTAGGTGAAGTTGTGTTTGGACTCGTAGGAGGTAATTAGGTTCAGGCAGCCTTCTACTAGGTTGAAATACTGAAGGAGGCCCTGCAGGATTAAGGGGAGTAGCGTCATTGTTATTGATTTATGTATTGTTGGTAACTGATTCAGTGTTTTGTACATATCCAATTGATGCTAAAAAAAAAGTTAAAACGCAAATATTCACGACCAAATATAAAGGCTGAGAATAACATAACACAAAATAGTTTAGGAGAAACAACTCCGTAACAGCCCGAAATTTATGGAGGATTTCGGGCCACGGAAAAATGACCTCAAACGTTTACCGCGTTGTAGCGCTAAGCCGCCACTTTTCGAACATCTCATTTGGACGCTGAGATCAAAAAGCTATAAATCATTTGAAGCTCAAGCGCACTGATGGACCATCCCACCACGCTTTCCACGCTAGAACATGTGCGATGTTCTTCCTCCTTAATGTATGATTTTCTTAAGGAAATCCTCTATGTGTGCGGGGAATTTTAATTTAGTACCGGCCAAGTAAATTCCAAAGTTTCAACCCTCCTTTTTGCGGCCTGAACCTAGATAAATAGCACAAGTGTTGTGATCCCTAATAATTAGAAACAGAAGGTAGGCATATGTCATAGGAGCCCAACAACTAGGCCACTCTTCTATTCTTTAATACAATTGCATTTTGATATCTAGAGCGTTTATTATTTAATCTAGATGTAATTGTTATCTCAACTTTACAAATCAAACCATTTCTTACTTTTTACCAAAGTAAATAAAACTCATCAGTGTAATAGGTGGTAGTCTATCACCGAAAGTAATTAAACTCTTATACTGTTTATGTACAATTTGATCCTGATCGGTAGCGGATTGGGTGTAGAAATTATAATCTTGCAATTGACCTCCTAGCACTAATACAAATATTGCCCCAGTTTATAAGAGTAACAAATCTCGGACATAGTGTTTGAATATGTTAATTTATGTGTAATCTTAGCCGTCTAAGGTTTAGTCTCGCAACAATTAATTCATTATTCTTCTCATAGTTGACGGTAACACTTAGGCTTACGTCTAATCATCATTATAACATATAGTTTAAAACTTTGACAAGACACTACAATTGATTTTGAGCACTAGCAATTAGTTTACATATGTTATATAATCTTTTAGCTAAAACTAGGTTGCTCAACTTGTATTCTAGACAAACTATATAAAAACCTTTTAGAATGCTTACAAAACCTCCACAAAATTTGACCCATTTTAAGATGACTTTTTAGGACGTTTAGAAAAACTTTTGAATTTTTTCTGAGTCAATATTTTAAATAACCTTCATTTTTTTTTTCTTTGAGTTATCTGAAAAAGCAATGGGATAAGAGACGTCTCAAATCTTGTAGTGGTTTTCTCAAATAGGCCAACTTCTCGGGAGTCTACTGAAATTTTATATTTGCTTTACATCCAAATTATGCAGAAAAGTCATAAGTGAGCATGCAAAACATGTCAATCTTATTTATATTTTATTTATTTACATGCGAAAACCATATTATATTTTATTTATTTACATCCAATTAAGGATCGCGTGGCTTCAATGTAGAAGGCAAAGGTTTCTTCAGGAGAAAACAAAACGTAGATGCATAAGGCATAATGGTCAGAGAACTTTATGCTTTAATTCTCACACGGGCTAAGGATAATTACATGTTCAGGTTATTTAACAGCAGAAGCCACATCTAAACAATTAATTGCGAATTAAAATAGACCAGATTGCATCACTTTTCTGAGGAATTCTACTTAAAAATGTACTTTCCCCCCTTTTTGAAGGAACTCCTGTTTGTCTCTACTTACTTTTATAAAGTGAAACATTTTAATTGGATACAAATTTTCCTGTTGTCTGCTCTAACTAGATCAATTTTTTAAATTACTAAACAGTCATTAGTTTTGAATCATTAGACACAGGAGAAATCTCAATTAGACTCCAACTATAATCCAAAATTAGTGCTTATTGAGGGTTTAAATGGATATAGAACAGAACAATCTTTTAATCTGAATAACAATAAAAAGTATATGATAAGAACCAAGAGACTTGAGCCCGTTAATCCAATTGTGATTCAAAAAAGATTAAATAACTTATATAAGTAATAAATAAATATGATAAATGGAAACTGATGGGTATAAGTTAAGGACTGATCATTTTGCTAAACGAGTTACTAAAAAATGACAATCCATCTACCAATCACTTAGGAAAAATAAATATCTTGACGGCTCATTTTGCTCACTGAATTGTCATCTCCAATTTAGGAATCTCTAAAAACATACTATCACTCAATCACAAATACATGTTCTATTACAATATTAATAACATAAATTTACCTTGAGGGTTTTTACATATTGGTTCATTATATCTTTTGTATTTTTAAATTAGCCCCTCAAAACTTTGAAATTACTATTCAGTCCATTAAAACCTATAAATTACTGCAAACCATCACTTTATTAAAAGTCTTTAATTAGAAATTAAATTTATTTTCCACTGTAAATTCACAGGACGTAAAAAATGCCCAAATAAAAAAATATAACCCAAAATATGTTAGAAGCATGCATAGCGCTTATCTTTTACTAGAAGTCATTATATGGATTCAAATTTCTATACCAATATTTTGTTTCTAAATTCATCCATATAGCTAATAATAAATAACTTTTTATTGCAAAATACACCCGAAAACTTACAAACCTGAATCCCATTAGGCGAGTTATCGGCGGTGAGCACTCGAATCTGCGCCTGAGTCTCGTTCATAAATTCCGGTTCAAAAATTCTAACACCTGCAATCCTCGGAGCTCTCTTCAACAAAAAAAACTTATAAGCGTCTCCATCCAAAGGAGCATTCAAGAACAAATCAGCATTCTTATACTCCTCCAACAGGTTCTTTAGTATCGACGGCCCCGTCAGCTCGAATCTCCTGGCACCACCGACAAGACAGATGGCTATCCTCGTCTGGTTCAGGTCTGAATTTTTGTTGAGAATCTGATGATGAGGAGGAGATGGAGTTGAATTGTGAAAGAGTTGATTGAGGTAGATTGAGTTTGTCAGGAGGAAGAAGAAGAGGATGAGAGGGGTTAGAGAGAGGAGAGAGAACCGCCATTGGAAGGCGAGATTTGTGAATTTCTTCAGCATTTTTCCATGTCTTTTTTCTTTTTTTTTTTTTGGATTTTTGGTGGGTTTTTTTAGGAGGAGGGTGGTGGAAGGACCATGAAGATCGAAGAGGTGGACAGTTTTTTTTTAATAAAGTTAATTATGAAGTTTATTTATGTGTTTTAATTAATGGTTGTTTTATAGGTTACGATATGGGAGAGCTAGGAACATAGACGGAGAGCTGAGTGGACGGGGTGTGCCCTTGGTTGGGTCGAGGCTAGTGGGGGTTAGTGAGGGGTAGTTTGGTCACTATAGGAGTTCGATAAGGTGAATCACTATTCTATTACAAAATTTGGAGTTTAATTTTAAATGTACATTATGTTGACAATAATTATGATTTTTTATAATGATAATAAAAATGAGGAAAATTTGCTTCAAGGTCCCAAATTCTAACTTTCAATGTGCCCC
>BQKN01064478.1:161294-180779 GCA_022839385.1 Asparagus kiusianus | reverse complement strand
GTTTTCCGGACCGGGCCGGGCCGGGCCGGCCCGGATGGACACCCCTAGGGAGGCCGAACGGGGGAGGGAGGCGGCGGCGCTTGGGAAAGTGCCGACGGCGGAGCGGGGGAGGGAGGCGGAGCGGGGGAGGGGGTGCGGGAGGGGGTAGAGGGGGACCAAAGGAGGATGAGGGAGGTGTAGGAGAGGGTAAAATTAGGATTTTGCAGGAGGTTGCATTGGAACTTGGGGGAGGTGAGCTGGAGGGGCCTGGACATAATTTTTTCAAAAAGAAGGGGCTGCAACACATTGGTGAAAGTTGAGGGGGGTTGGGGCACATTGAAAGTTAGAATTTGGGGCCTTGAAGCAATTTTTCCTAAAAATGATTACAATTGGAGAAGTATTTGTGTTAACTGTATCCAGTGGATTTAGTCCATTAAGTAAAATGTGCAACAAAAATGTGCATCAACTTTTAGATTAATTATAGGCATCGTGACTTGTGCAGTGGTCTAAGTTTTAATATATTTTTAATGTATAGTTAATTGTGTAAGTTAAGATAGCGTATATATGTGTATAGGCCCAACATTGGCCCACTTAGACCATGCGTTGTTTATATATTTGTACTATATATTCTAATATCAATATACACAATATTTTCTCATAATTAACATGAGATCAGAGCCTAATTAAAACTCTAAATCTAAGTTAGCCATTATCGTCGTCAGAAACAACTAGGTCGGATTTGCTCCCACCATCATCATCATCAACTTGTGATCACCATCAAACCTCGTGATCGTTGTTGATCTCGTGTCCGTCGCTTTCCTCGTCGTTAACCAGATCTCGATGAAACCCTGCCCTAATCTCACCTAACCTTACTACTTGTGGCACCGTTCATACACAAGGGCACTGTTCATCGATGATACTATTCATCATATTGTTCATCTAGGGATATGTTTACCACCAGTCTTTCTTGCGCTTCCTCGTCAAGAAAATTTTGTCGTTGTGATCCTATGACATCGGCATTTGACGCTTCTCCATCGTGTTTTTCTATCGTCATCATGAACAAGAAGGGTACTTCCCCTGGAGTTTGTCACAACTACAAGAATGAGGGACACTTGAAACATCACCTTTGGGTACATGTCCTCACTGTAAGCTTCAAGAACACTGGCTAGAAAATTATCCTACAAAGGCTTTATATCCTCCTCAAAATATGGCTACTTCTTAGACTACTGCTACTTTCAACTCTCTTTCCACAACTCAGATATTTGTCATTGCTAATTTTATTGCGTAAAATCTTAGTATTATTGAGACTCCTTCCAGTTTTAATATTCTAGCTTTTGCTACTACTTCGAGTAACTCAGCTCCTTGGATACTTGATTCAGATGCCTTATAACACATTACCCCTAACTATTTTTTTATTCAAAACTGCACTCCTATTACATCTTCATTCATATATACTTCTAACAATTCCCCTTTTACAGTAACTTAGTGTGGCGATATTGCATCATCTTCTCTTACCTTACCATCCATTCTATATGTTCCTAAACTCATTATGAATCTTATTTCTATTAGTCAGTTAGTTGATTCTGGGTGTATTATTTCATTTGATTTAAAATCACATGTTGCACAAGATTCGCACAGTGGCCAATGGATTGGGATAGGTCATAGAGTGGACAGATCGTATCAGTTAGACTAGCTTCACACTATTCTCTTAGTTATTATGTCTAGTTTTTTTTTTGGTAAATGAAAAATTTTATTCATCATCAAATGTGTGAAATTAGTGTACATCAAGAATCTCAACAACATATATGTGAGATAACAAAAACAAAATCTATAGTTAAAGCTCAAAGAATTGAACTGTAACTAAAAACTAGTGTCTAAAAACAGACACTGGATATATGAGCATTCAATCTATTGTTAGCTGAGTATAGCACCAAATTTTCTTATGCCAGACCATTGTAACTTCATCATCTCAGAAGTTCTGTAACAGATAAACATGCACACCACCTCTGTGCCTGTTATAGAGAACTAATCCAACCTTTATTCTCATCCGGGATATGAATATTGAGAAGAATTGTCAAGATATCTACTTTGATACATTTAACCAGTTGCTCAACAGTTCTCCTTTTCCTCTGAAAAATTCTAATATTTCTTTCATTCCAAACTGAATATATGGTGGTCAAAAGAGTCATCCTTTTAACACTTTGCTTAATCCCCTTCCCTCTAAGTCTTGAACTATACCAGTCTAATATTAAATCCCAATTGCATGACCTCCAGGAAAACTGTAACCAGCTCATGATACAGTTCCATACTTCACTAGAATAAGAACACTCAAAGAAAAAATGATTTCTGCATTCCAAATGAGCACCATGGCATAAAGTGCATTTATTTGAGTTTATTATACCCTTGCGTAACAATCTGTCCTGGGTATTTAGTCTATTTTTAACTGCCAACCAACTGATGAAGTACTGTGGATAACACATTCCATCCCACACCGTATTAAGCCACTGAACATTAGTGCCTACTGGGATAATTGCATGGTATAGATATCTTCAATTTAGATCCCCTGCAACAAGTGCCTATCAACTGAATCAAATTATCAACTCCACCATAGGAATGCAATACTTTGTCTCTTGCTTTTAATAGTTGTTTCCACATCCAAGAGTCCCCAGGTCTTGCTGCAACATGCCAAATATCTCTTTGCTTCAGGTAATTCCCATGTATCCATTTGATCCATATAATTTCCTTGTTTACATGAATATGCCAAATGTTTTTTAGAATTGCTGCTAAATTCCAGGTTGAAGCCGAGAATATCCCAAGCCCTCCCTGTTTTTTGCTCAGGCAAACACTATCCCAGGAGACTAGTGGAATTTTAGAACCCCACAAAAAATTCCTGCAGATTTCATCCATTTTCTGAGTTACTTTAGCTGGCAAGACATAATTAGATGTCCAAAACACCTGAACTCCCATAATCACGCTCTTAATAACCTGTAATCTTCCAGCATAAGTGATCTCTCTATGTTTTTTCCATACCTAAATTTGGTTTGATATCTTACGGATGAGAGCATTACAGTTTTCATAAGACAACCTTTTGCAGACAAGAGGAACCCCCAAGTATCTGATAGGGAAACTGCCATCTGGGAGACAAAGATTATTTTTGATAGCACTTTTAACAGATTCTTCAACCCCTCCAAAGAAAATTGCTGATTTATTTTTGTTAGCTTCAAGACCAGTTATATCGCCAAAGTCAGTGACACACTGATAAAGTCTCATTACTAAATATAGGTCTACTTTACTAATGAGCAACAAATCATCAGCAAAGATAAGGTGAGATATCTTCATTTTAGCATATTTAGGATGATATTTAAACTGTTTATCCAGCTTTAGGAGGTCTAAACTTCTTGACAAATATTCCATACTCAATATGAAAAGATAAGGGGAGAGCGGGTCACCCTGTTTCAATCATCTTTCCCCTTTAAAATAACCATGTAGAGATCCATTTAGGGAAATAGAGTATTTCAGAGTTGATATACATATCATGATCCAGTCAATTAATTTCTTTGGAAACCCAAGTCCTTTAAGCATTTCATGCAGAAATTTCCAAGTTATGGTATCAAAAGCCTTCTTAATATCAATGTTCAACATGATTCTGTGAGAAATATTCCCTCTGATGTAGCTTTTGACAAGCTTATGGGCTAAAAGGGTGTTACTTGTTATTTGCCTACCTTTAATAAAATCACTTTGAGCCTCATTAACTAGAAACCCCAAGACTGATTTAACTCTATTAGCCAGAATTTTAGAAATGAACTTATAGAGACTGTTACAGCATGATATAGGTCTGAAATCAGAAGGTGTTTTAGGGCATTGTACCTTTGGTATTAGTATAATTGAGGTAGTGTTTATCATGCCCAAAAGTTTCCAGAAGAGAAAAATTCCTCCAAAGCTTGAGTGACTTCATTTCCTATAATCGACCAAGATGATTTGAAGAAGAAAGCACCATATCCATCAGGATCAGGAGACTTATTATCTGACATTGAGAAGACAGTTGCTTTAATCTCTTCTTTTGAAACAGGTCTCTGTAAAAATTTAGCTTGATTCTCACTGAGGCAGGGCCCTGATTTAATCACATTCATATCAGGCATTTTGGTATCAATAGCATTCCCCATTAGATTCCTGAAGTATGATACAAATTCCTCTGTAATTTCATCACTATTTGTTATTCTTTCTCCAGTGTCCCTATAAAGGACTAAAACTCTGTTTTGATTCCTGTTGCTTTTCAAGGCTTTATGAAAGAAATCAGAACATCTATCCCCTTTGATGCTCTAGGCAATTCTTGATTTCTGATGATAAAATGAGAGTTCACAATCTAACAATTTGTTATATTGTGCCAAACAGTCTTTTTCCATGTTTATGATATCTGGATGGAGAAGATTGTTATGAAGATCCTTTTGAACCTCATCCAATGCAAATTTTGCTTTCTGAACTTGTTCACTGATATTGTTAAAGTGCTTCTTGTTTAATTCCTTTAGAGAGCCTCTTAGCTGCTTCATGCGCTTATCGACGTCAGATAATCCTCTTAGACTCGGATAGCGACGTTCGTCATCTTCTCTCTGTCTTGAGCTATGTGCAGACACCTATAGGCATTTTTTATATGCCATAGATACCCCATCCAAAGTATTTCAGACTCATTCTTTTATAGAAGAGTCTGGAAGGCTTTGGATAAGATAGGCACTTTTCTTAATCTCGTAAAAGGACCTGTGAACTGTTTTAATTCTTCACTTCTTTAGCCTTCAGTCTATTCAGTGTTTTGTTGAATAGATAAAGTTCTTCCGGCGATGTGTTTATCGTCTGAGCATTGTCAAAATCTTAAATTAAAGTTGGTGTGTAAGTTTCTGAACTTAGCTCGTGTCATTGAGTTGACTTTGAACTGATCATCTTCGTCAGAAATTCATATCTGAATGCGATTGAACTCCTTGAAATCATCCTTTGCCTTATTTTGGTGAAATTACTAACGCGTTGACAGGCGCTGACCTTTACTATAACGCGTCATCCGGCGTTGAGTTTTGTTGTAATGCATTGACCTTTATTATAACGCGTCGTCCGGCGTTGACTTTTGTTGTAACGTGTTGACTGGCTTTAACACAGTTTATACTCATACGTTTGCTGAAATCTACACAGCTTAAGCTCTTAAGACGTTGGAGCATGGCGGTCCCAAATTTTGGGCTGCAGAACCAACTATTAAAGTTGTTTCGTCTGCAGATATGGATCTTATCCCGAAGTCGTTAGATGCTCAAGTCATGAGACCAACTAATGAAGCTGATGCATCAATGACTCACATTTATAAAATTTTTAGTAAATTCTCAGCCATCAACGGGTTTGATTAGCCTTTAGGGACTACCGTTTGAGTCGGGCTAGCATACAGATTGTTTAAATCCGTTCTGCACGTAACGTTATGTTAAAAGAGTTAACTCTTTTAGTGCTACGATATTGAATACGTAGACTTCGTCTTTCTCCGATGAAAAGACTAAACAACGATATGTATCAGACGTAGACTTAGGATTTTTGGCAAATCCTCAGCCTTCAACGGATTTGACATGCCTTTACCGATTACCGTTTGAATCAGGCTTGCATCGGGATTGTTTAAGTTCATTCCGCATGTGACGTTCTACTAAGAGAGTTAACTTTCTTAGTGCTACGATATTAAATACGTAGACTTCGTCTTTCTTAAGGGAATAGACTACCCGGCAACGCGTGTTAGGCATTGACTTATCCCTGCTCAGGATTCGGGATAAAATTCCTCATGCATAAAAGGCATGGATTTTTGTTGCTACGATACTGAATACGTAGACTCGATCGTTTTTACGGGAACGAACCACCCAGTAACGTGGGTTAAGCGCTGATTCATCCCTACTTAGGCTTCGGGATAAAATTCCCCAGACTTGGACTCTGGTGTCTTCTTCAATCGGTGAAAGACTAAACTGGCAACACATGTTAGGCGTTGACTTATCCCTTCTTAGGATTCGGGATAAAATTCCCCGTGCGTGTGAAGCATGGATTTTGGTGTTATGAATAACAACCTGCCACAATGTCAAATATGTGAGTTTTTGTTTTTTTTAACGGTCAAAGACTAACCAGCAACACGTGTTAGATGCCGACTTATCCCTACTTAGGTTTCGGGATAAAATTCTTCAGACTGGAATTCTGATGTCTTTTTCAATCGGTGAAAGACTAAACCGGCAACGCATGTTAGGCATTGACTTATCCTTACTTAGGATTCGGGATAAAATTCCTCGTACGTGTAAGGCACGGATTATGGAGTTGAATGATGGTGTCTTCTCTTGGGGCAAAACGAACTCAAAATGGGAGAGGAAGAATTTTATATTCTATCTCCCAAAACCGAAGAGAAAGAATTTTATATTCTATCTTCAGTTGCCAAGGAAATTTAAAGTGGGATTTCCACCCTAATAATCCAGAAAGGTAAAACTAGGAGTGGGATCTCCACTCCGAGAATCGAAAGATTAGGATAATCCTAACTGTCGGAATGTTTGATTACCGAACTAAAGGTGAATTTCTCGTTTATCAAGAGTGAATTGTGGTTTTGACCCTAACTATAGGAATGTTTGACCAAGTGAAAGTAGGAGTGTGAGATGACCCTAACTTTTATAGGTTTGATTACTCGATTTGTGGACCTCTCGTTCATTGGAGGAATCGAGAGGGGATTTTGGTTTTGACCCTAACTGTAGGAAGGTTTGACCAAGTGAAAGTGGGAGTGTGAGATGACCCTAACTTTTATAGGTTTGATCACTCGATTTATGGACCTCTCGTTCATTAGAGGAATCGAGAGGGGATTTTGGTTTTTTCCCTAACTGTAGAAAGGTTTGACCGAGTGGGAGGTTTGAGACGATCCTAACTGTAGGAAGGTTTGATCGCCCGATTCGTGGACCTCTCATTCATGGAAGGAATCGAGAGGGGACTTTAGTTGTGATCCTAACTGTAGGAAGATTTGACCAAATGAACAGTGAGAGTGGGAGTACAAATTACAGTGGGAGTGTTGACTTGTACCGATCACTCAGCGGGGGTTCTTAGTGTTAAGTGATAAGAACTTAACACAAAGGGGTTTGACAATCGTCAAGGATTGGCAGATTAAAATTCTGAGTACTATGTCCAAACTCTAACAATGGGAGTGTTGAGTGCACAGACGTAGCGGGAGTTTGAGTAGATTCAACCGAAAGGAATTTTGATGGTCCCACTGCCAATTAATTTGACCAGTGAGGAATTTTGTAGTGGAAGACTGTGAGTCGTCAAATACCAATGGGAGTTTTATGAGGGAAGATTGATCCAACAAAGTGATCGAATCTCGTCTCAGCAAAAGAGTATTCGGAAATCACAGTGGGGGTTTAGTGTTTATCATTTTGTTCATAATGATCGGGTTATCCCTAAGAAAATTACACGTAGCCTTCTTCCAGGAACTTCCCGTTACATAAATCATCCACCCCCAGTTTCCTTTGCGAAACTAGGTCTGACATTATACTCAGTTACATGATCGGGTTATCCTTAAGAATATTTTACGTATAAAAATTCTCCAAGAACTTTCCATCAAAGGTAGGAAATAGTTTAGACTCATATACCTATTGGAGTATTGAGAAGCAGTTTATACTTGTATACTCTACAGAGTGTTACCATTCTCATTTGGCTCATCCCAACGTTATGACGTCAGCTTCAACCAAGGTTTTGGATGCTATTCTTGAGAGCAAAGCAAGCCTTGGTGGGATGAAGGATCCTCCTGTGGTACACACAGTACTTTGGATCCGAGATGTCGTCAACTTCCTCCTGATCTGCGATAGGTGGTAGCTTGATCTTGTCGTTTTCAAGGAGGGACTCAAAAATGGTTGGAACATCTTCATCCTTGAAGGAGTACTCTTTTTGGAGTCTCGGATCCGAAGTTTTCTGCTGTCTTTGGGATTGCTGTTGTAACGTCTGATTTACATCAACAGCAGCTACAAGGGCCTTTCCTTTACCACGGGAGGTGAAGTTCGAGTTCGGAGGATTAGCCGTCGGTTGGCTCCTCTCGACCCTCTTCCTTCTGAGAAAACGTTCGGCGCGCTCTCCGTGCATCTTCAACTCTTTCTAGGTATTGAAGGGTGCTACTCGCATAACTTCCAACACGTCCAAGGAGAGGTTGTTGTGATAGGTTTGGAGGATGAAGTCCTCTGTGATCGGATCTCAGCAGTTCATCGCCTTATTCCGGAAGCGCTTGATGAATTCGTCGACCGTCTTATCGTCTTTTTGCTTCTGATCGAAGAGTGTCCTGATTGATACCTCAGTGTCATCATCAAAGAAGTGAGTGAGGAAAAAGTTCTCCAGGTCGTCTCAGCTGTTGATGCTTTCAGACTTAAGACGACGGTACCAATCGAAGGTGGGCCCACGAAGGGTGCCAACGAATTACCGAACCATCAAGGCTTCATTACCGGAGATTTACCCAAGTGGGACTTGAAGTAGATTAGATGTTGAGTGGGCGAACCCTTTCCATCAAAAGGCGTGAAGTTAATCAGGTTGAACTTTGCCGGACACAGTATCGAATCCCACTCTCTTGGGTAAGGATACGGAATACCAGTTCTCTTTACCTCCCGAGCAGACATCAGAGTGTTGATTTTGCTCTCGAGGTCATTTATTTTTTCGTCCTCGTCTGTATCATGCTTCGGATGATTTTTTTAAGGAACAACGCGGCCACCCCCAGTGTTGTCACCACCAGTGTTGTTATTCTCAGTGGGGCCACCCTTAGTGTCCTTATCCATGTCTGAATCATTATCTTATTCTCAGTGGGGCTACCCTTAGTGTCCTTATCCATGTCTGAATCATTATCTGCTTGGTCGACATTGTTACGACGACTGGATTCAAATATCTGATTTGACAAGGCTTGGATCTGTTGATCGTGCATTTGTCTCATCTCCTGCATAGCCATTTCCATTTTGATTGTGAATGCTTACTTCTGCTTGGCTAGAGCATCCTCAACCATTTTGGCTACTTCCTCGGTGTTAATCATAAACACTTCACGGGATTTTCCCGGACTGGATACCATATTATCAGAAGCGATTGCCGAGTTAGCATCCGATACTTCATCATCCGAGGATAACCCTCTCTGCATTCTCTGTTAGTCCCTGCGTCTAGTGGTCCCTGCGTGTAGCCGAGTCAGATGATGTGATACGAGGGGGTCAGAACTAGAAGGTCGAATTGACTTTTCCTTGTCAACCATATTAACCGTGACTTCTGGGGGTTCGCCACCTTGAACGACCAATCATTTCTTACGGAGACACTTTGGTTTGGACTTAGCCTTTCCGTTAGAGATTCTCTCGAATACCAAGACCCTCTGTGGAGCGGGCTTGGGGTAGCTACACGCTGATAATACTGCCCTGATAAGTTTGACGCACGGGCAATAAAAGTCCATCTCCCGAGTATCTCTCTTTTAAGATCTGTTTGTACCCCCAGTCTGATAGTACAACTCATCGGCATAATTATCGGAGCAATCTATCATGTGTTGGCACGACTTCTCAGGTGTAACGTCGTCGTCTGACGAACACGTTTCCTTCTGAGGACTTGTTTCCTTGATGGCGTTTTCAAGAGTCACACGCTTGCTTGAGCATGGGACCTTAACGGGCTCTTGGGCACTGACTCGTAGTCCAATGGAGTCAATTATAGGATTTTTCCTATTATGGGAAGACTCTGATTTGTCACGAGGGCATGTGTGACCCCCAGCTCGATGAGTTGCTTGGGGTTCAGTCACCGGACCTAAGCATTCTTTGATCGGAAATTTGCCTCGATCCTCGCGTAAAGGACCCAGGTGATCCGCCATCCTCATCTTGAAATGGGACAAGTCCTAACTGCCATGGGACTCCACCGGAAGGGCAGAATTCATCGGAATAGGAATGGGATCTATCGGAGACTCAAAACAGGCCGCGAGAGGTGAACTGGACACAAAGCGAACCGGACTGGTTCGGTTCAGACGCAAGCCCACCAATGGTGGCTCGGTTTTGGCTGAGCCAGCCAAGGCTGGTTCACGATTTCGGGGTGGTGTTTGGTTTTTTGTCGACACCGTTTTGGACTTTGGTTTCCAGACTTGGCGTGATTTCTGTAGCTTTTTGATCATCTCTTTTCGTTTCAACTTCCATGCTTCTTGTATGAGAATCCGTGCGTGCGCAATCAAGGCCCGACGCTTCTAAATGCGCTCTTTGAGGGTTGAGCGGGTCCGTTTGACTTGGATCCACTCAGTCGCTGTTGGTTTGGAGGAGAAACCATTTATTTGCTGCTGGGGCACTCGATGCCTTCTGCGTTTCAAATCCGCTTCATAGCAGATCCCGTCAACAGGCTCCAAAGCCTTGGCGAATTGGCACGTGAGGTGTTGGCACTGCCTTTGGCGATCTCTTTTCGATAAAGTTAGCACACTTTCGGTACTCAACTCCTTGATTGAGGAGGAGTTCAAATCTGTAAGTCCGACTTCATTGGAGACCGAAAGTGCGTTGTGAGGTCCAACTACTACAGCAACGGGGACGTTGATCTTTCTACGCCTACAAGGGGCGGAGGATCTGGAGGAGGAGGATGACAGAGACTCCTCAAACTTTAGTTGGTCGAATTCGTACTCGATCTCTTCGTCAACCGGGATCCGGATCCGTGGTTGCGACATGACAGCTTCGATAGCGAAGCTGTTGCCTCCCACTATCATCGCTAGTTTGTTCGCATTAAAAGTTACTTTCTTCATTGTATAACTCTTTACAACTTTGGTCGTTACAATAAGATCAAAAGATTAGTCTTTTTATAAGACTCTTTACACAATGAAAGAAATAAAAATTACAACTCTATCAAACAAACACAGGGAGATCGTTTATCGGTCTTCTGTTTGTGCGGGATCTTTGCCTGTGCCGGGGACGTTAATATCCGTGGACCGCCGCAGATCAGATCCGATTAACAGATTAAGTTGATCGAAGCTCTTAATTTATGAAGGAAGTAATTACTACAACGATGATCCCGACCAAGAGAGATCACGGTTCTTCTCGAGATTTAAGACCAAGCTTAAATCTAGAGGAATAGGGAATGAGTCTTTGATCTCTCGAACTCTTCCTCTTTAAGCTGAACAACTTCGCCGAGATCAGTTAGCCTCCTCTGAAATTCGTGCTCTTTTGACTCCTCAATCCGGCAATGTTTCGCCCTCTTGATGTCCGCCCCATGAAATGAGCCTCATAGGCCTATATTTATAGGCTTTGGTTGGGGGGTTTTCGGATAAGAATGAGTGATTTGCCCTTATCTTCAGTTAATAACGGCATAACCATGCTTGTAGATGATATTAAGTCAGTTAAGAACCCCTGGAACAGATAAGTCATGCGTAAAAACTATTTTGAAATTGTGAAAATGTGTCCGGGGGTCGAAACAGCGTAGGGGCGTGGGGGCGCAGAAGGCGGGAATGGAGAGTGAGGCACTGCAGCGGATAGGGAGTGAGACTGTGAGAGAGAGCAACTGAGGAAGAGGGAGTGGCGGCTAGAGTTGAGGGTCTAAGTTGAGTCTTTGATATTCGAGGCCTGAGGGAACAAGTCGGGTTTGAGGGTTTCTATTGGATACGTTATTAGCTATGGTCGGTTCGTACGGTTCGGGTTGAAAAGTTTTTAACCCGACCCGAACTGCTAATTTCGGGTCGGTTTTTTTGGTTTAGACCGAACCATGCACAACCCTTACTTTATCAATATGATTTATACTCATTTTAACCAGAGAACTAAAGTCTTTCGATCTGATAATACATGTGAATATGTTTCCATATCTATAAAAAATTATTCTTAAGTCACATGAAACTATTGCTCAACAACCTTGTCCTCACACATCGGAACAGAAAGATGTTGTTGAGTGTAAACAACGCCACATTCTTGAAAGACCTATGCTTTCATGCTCACTGCACATGTTCCTTGATCTTTTTAGGCTGAAAGCCTTCTCAATGTTGTCTTGTTAATCAATATTACCCCATCATCACTATTTACAGACACACGTCCATACTATCGATTACACAAAACTCAGTTTAATTATTCTATGATTCAACTTTTTAGCTATGTTTGTAATTTCATTCTTCATCAAAATGAACTAGATAAGTTGTCACCTCGCTCAGCTTGATGCGTCATGTTAAGATACAGTCCATGTCACAAAGGGTATAGACGTTATGATCCTAATAGTAGAAGAATCTAAATCTCTCATCATGTTACCTTTGTTGAAAACTTGTACTACTCATCAAACAATGAGTTAGATTTGTCCTTTGTTGACTCATCTATATCCACAACGACATTATTGATACCATTGTACACTCCTACTCCATCCTCATATCTAGAGCTAACTTCACCTCTTCATGAAGTGAATTAAACTGATGCTACATATATATCTATTTTGACTCCCAGTTCGCAAGCTATTACACTACAAACACTACCCCCGTCACTTGCACGATCATTACTACCCCTCATATTCACCCCACTATCACCATCACCACCATCATCACCCTGAAAGTACCCTAATGCCACTAGGAAGGAACCCTAGAGGGGGGGGGTGAATAGGGTTTATGCTAATCTAATCCGATTTATGCCAATTTAAAAACTAATTAACAAATATATCCTAGCAAATAACTTATGAACAATATGTGAGCAAGGATATACAAATATAAACAAGGGTGAAACAATATAGTGGACAATATAAACAAGCAATTGACGAAGGCGATATAAACAATAAGCACGAATATAAATGAACGCCAAAGCAATCACAAACAAAAGATATGTTCACGAGGTTCGGTCTGCCTGACCTACGTCCCCGCTCCTCACCTCGAGGAGATCTCCACTATCACACCGGGTTTTCTACGCTTACTGGAAAAACGTTTACACCTCATAATACGGTTTTCTAGCTAACCGAAAACTTTACAATCACTCACAATGTAACTATACTAACTACAACCTCAAGTGTTGGTCTCTAGCCCGTGTCTTCCTCAAGTGCTCGGAATTACCACCTCTCTCTAGGCTACCGACGCCACTACTCTTGGGACAACCCCATCTCTCACTACACACTCCTCTTGGTGTACTAGTGTAATACAAGTGATCTCACAATGAAATCTCACAACAAAAGATTTGTTCTCTATAATAGGTGAGAACACAATGTAAGCTCAATCTCACAAATCACAATCCCACAACCCAATATATAATGTATGAAATGCTACAAGCTCAAATAGGGTGTGTGTGATAAAATGAGTTTAAATAAAATCTAACTCAATTAACAAACTAGCAATAAATGATAATATGAAAATAAAAATGAATTGCTAGAGAATAGAGTTAGGGAAACTTCTCTATAAACACAAAGAGAGGATGAAGAAGATTGAGGATGAATCCCTCAATTGACAACGTGAACTTCCTCCTTTGTAAACACAAACCCCAAACTAAACAAACTTTTAATCTCCTTTAAAACTTGTTTAAAACTCTCTTTAAAACTCTTTTTAGATGATTATAGATCTGGGTATAAGGGGGTATATATAGGAGACCCCAAAACATAAGAAAAACCCAGCAAAAGGATAAAAAACCCGAAAAACAAGGAATCTGGAAAACTAGCCATTATACAGTCATAAGCCGACTTACTACAGTGATAAGTCGACTTATAACTAGCTGTTACAGCCAAAATTTCAGCCTATAAGTCGACTTCAAGTCGACTTAACAGATGATACAGGTTTTCGGCAGAGTCTGAAATTTTGCGTATCTGGTTTTGTAAAATCAATTAAAAATAGTAAAACAACTCCAAATATTATGAAATTTTGAGAGATGTTTCTAAACATGTAAATAAACATTTTACAAAAATAATTTCTGAAATATCACTTCTTATTTGTGAGAAATAAATATTTGAATACAGATATTTTAGATTCTAAAAACTGTTAAAACACCCGCTTTTGTATAATAATTTTGACACAGTAAATTAACTCCAAAAATCATGAACTTTTTAGGGAAGCTTCTAAACATGTATATGAACATGTTAGAGAAAGAATTTCTTAAATATCACATCCCATTTGAGAGAAAAAATTTATTTTGTAAACTGGTCAAAAAAAACATAACTGTGCAACACTTCATAAGTAGACTTATAAAAGTCATAAGTCGACTTACTATAAGTCGACTTTCCATGCTTTATAAGTCGACTTAGCAGAGGAAAAAATACATTTTCTAGAGGAGTTCATAAGTCGACTTGTCAGGGTTTATAAGTCGACTTATAAACATGCACAGGCACTATTCATGTTGAAAATCTGATTTTTAAAGTGCCTTTAAAAATAACAAATAAATTCCAAAAAATATAAAACTTTGGAAAGTGTTTATAAACATGTTAATGAACATGTTACAAAAGAAATTTTTGGAATTTCACTTATCATTTGTGAAAACTTGTCATATTACAAAAATGTCCAAAACATGTAAACATGAGATACTTGAATTTTAATGTTTTGACATAAACCAAGTTTTGAAACTTTGTAAAATATTTATATGGACATAATAAAAGATGTTTATGATGTATATATAGTCCAAAACGTATTTTTCATAAAAACACCTATATTTATGAAAATCACAAATATATATGTGTGTGTGTATTTGAGCTTATAGAATTAACACACATTATATAAAACCTAAACTATAAACATTATAAACTATATACCCAAGCTTGATTAATCTTCATGAAAGCTCTTCTTGGTAAACACACAGATGAAGCTTGATCTTGAATATGGCTTGATGTGCAATAGCTTTATACCGATATTCCACCAACCTCCATTTGATATGATCGTGTAGGCTCAATCCATCCAACCTCCAACTCATTGTTTGTCTAGAATACCTAATAAGAACCATAAACACCAGACAAATAATATTAGGAATTGTTTGTAATCATCAAAACAAGATTAGAAGATGTAGGCTCATAACATGAGACCTAACACACCCCCTCCCCCCCCCCACACACACACACACATTCACCCTACCACCACCACTGCCACTACAACACAATCCTACTCGAATGCCTCACCCACCTTCGAGATACTCTTGTCTACCTAATTTTTATTCATCCTATTTTATATCCTTTCTTGCTGCAATACATTATTTATAGGAACCACAAATATTATTCAGAGACAATTAAATATCCTAAATGACAGTAAGCTATACCAGAAGAACTACATGCCCTTCAGCATACCCATACTTGGGATCTTGTTCTCCTATTGCACGATGCCAGACCGATCAATTGCAAATGGATATTTCAAAGTCAAAATAAAATCAGACAGTTCTATTGAACATCCCAAAGCGCGGCTTGTTGCCGGTGGATTTTCATAGCAATATGGTACTGATTGGATGCTTATTGTTGTTTAGGCTAGTCGGTGCTAGGATTATATTTGATGGATGTTAAGAATACCTTCCTCAATGGTGTGCATACAAAGGCCGTTTACGTGCAGCCATCACCCAAGGTTGATAACCCTTCTTTTCATGTGTTCAACGTGCTCTCTACGGCCTCAAATAGGCCCCTCGAGCTAGGTTCGAACAGTTTTGAAATTTTATTCTCCCTATTGGTTTTACAGAAAGCTCGCGGATTATGCGATGTTTCACCGTCCTTCTTCTCATGAGGAGGCCATTCTCCTCTTGCATGTTGATGATATGATTATTACTAGAGATGATATATCTACTATCCAGAATCTCAAGCGACATCTTCAAAATCAATTTGAGATGAATGATCTGAAGCATTTATGTTACTTTCTTGGAATTGAGATTGCATACTCTCTTCATGGCTATCTTCTGTCTCAGTAGAAGTATATTTTAGATATTATTTAGCGAGCCACTCTCATAAATGCCCCCTTGCGACATCTCCTCTTATTACTATCCCCCACAGAGGTTGATTTAAAGCTTCATCAGCCATATGATACTTGAGAATTAAAAATCATAGCCTATCAGTCTAATTAAAGAAAGCATAAATTATCAAGATAGATTCTAAAAATAAAAATAAAATTTATGCATATATAATCAATTAAAAATAATAATCCTAGAACACTAATAAACATAGATTATTAAGTCACTTAAGGAAGTATAAACTATCAAATTAGAATATTCTATCAACTATTATTTTGATTGATAAATATACACAATCATTCTAAAATCAATGTACACAATTATTCTCTCTCAATTATCATTGTATACACCCACTATAGTATTGATCTTTTAAATGTATTATCCCTATAGTTTTATTATGGGAGATAGACCTTTTGAGTGAATTTTTACAATTTTATTCTCAGAGAAATAAATTAAAAAAACTATTCTGAATATATCCCTATGAGGTGATCTGAGCATATATAGAAGAGTCATAGCAAAATTGAAGAGATGATACATTCGAAACAAATGATACTAAGCATGGGGCTGTCTGTAGTTAACCCTTCCGAAAATAATGAATAATTTTAATTTACAAGAGAAATATTCAATCTATCTATACTACATATAAAAGAGGATTTGTTTGGTGGGAAAATTAAAAGAAGAAATTGAGAAAATGAACTTAAAGTATTCTCTCTAACAGACTTAGAAAAAATTAATTATAATTATCTCAATGCAATCCCTATCTAACAAACTTAGAAAAAAACTACAATATTCTTGTATTGGATTCCCAATTTATAAAAGAAAGAAGGATCAACGGAGATTCTTCCCTTTGTTTAACCTAGGTTCTTCTTGGTGTCGATGGAATGCCTCCCTCGATATTCGTATTAAGTTTGTTTTCCGTTGATGATCCGAACGCTTCACCTTGTTAAAACATGATATTTTCCTTTTGACTTGAGGTTGAGGAGAACTTGCGTGGTAAGTTTAAGAATAACTCTTAATGAGTTTAGGAACTCAATGTGAGTTTAAACTCTGTAAAAGAGTTGATTTGAACCGAAAATTAGTTTATAGACAAGATCTAAGCTCTAAGACTTTTGTTGCTGAGGGATGCTCCCAGACCTTTAAGAACACAAATGCCGATCTCTCTTTTTGATGATCTTTGAAGCAAGAAAGCCTATCTCCAAAAGATTGGTCTTCAAAAAAAAACCTATTTGTCACGTTACGCTTCCCAAAATATCGAGAAATCAGAATGTGAACAAGCCCGCGACGTATTTGACTAAGGAGAAATATACTAGACCTTCTACTCAATCTAATACGCTAAGCATCAAGCAGTATAAAGCAAAGTCACAGGTCCCCGATCGTAGTATCAAGAATATAAAAAACAATTCAGAACAAAATAATACATATCATAACTAAAATATCATCCCAGATATAATATTCGGGTCAACATGCCCTTATACAAACTATCCAACTGAAATACTGAAGGAATATGAAATACATCAATCAAGCGAGAATGGAAAGTGCTACAAAACAAACTGAAAGGAATAAATAAGCTTCAGCTTTTTCTTCTGCTCTGTTTGCAAAACACTCCGACTGGGAATACTCTAGCTCTGGCATATCTCCAACCTGAACCTGTCCGTCCTCAAAGTCTAACGTACACCAGAGAAAAATATGTGTACGTCAGCATGCATGGCACATGGCAAGACCCCACAAAAGAAAATAATGGTCGAACGACCAAGGTAATAACAAATGCAACAACAGTAATGATAATAGAAGTGTGACCAATGCAATAACAGAAATAGAAATAGAAACATGTGATGATAGTAACAACGATAGAGGCATTCAATTGGAATACTAACAATCTAGACATGATCCACTAGTAGAGTATAATAATTATAAGAAGCTAACATCGTTAAGGTGATAACCTATATAATGTGATAAAAAGGAAAACTATAATTCTAGATATCAACAAAGTCTACCATAAGACACGCAAGGACATTATTCTTATTTTATATTTTATTTGAATTAGGGAAGAATATCTTCGTGTATATAATCGGGTCCCTGTAAACCTATCCGGGGCCGCGCCTTCAAATTAAGTATTGGCCTCTGGCCCATGTATATAAAAACTCTCGATATCAGGAAAGCGCATGTGCCCGTTTATATACATACTATATACTCTTTCCAATTCCCCTTTATAAACCCCATGTTTGTTAGTTTAATTTAAGTGACTGTACATGAAATATTATGCACTAACCACAGAGTTACTATGGAATGATTTTTATTAAACTATGAAAATAACCGTGACCCATAACACATCTGATCAATAGTGCATTGTCTAGTCAATGCTATAATAGCAATAGTCAAGGAAACCTCATACCGGGATATCAATATCAAGGGAAATAAAAATTCCTTACATCGGGATATCGATGTCGAGTGAGTATAGCCATGCTTTGAAGGACGTTTATAAGTTATACTTTTAACAGGAGTCGTCTTCATGTACAGTCTCTCCTATTGGATAACAACTAGGTGATAAAGTAACAAGCTTCCATATAGTCATTCGTCAAACAATCCATGTAGGTAATCATAATATATACACTACAACTAATCATATTACAGTCTAATCTAATTAATTAACTCATAACAGATCTAGAAATTGAATGGCGAGTCAATAAGTAATGGGATCTTGTCTACGAGTGTCGTTGGAATGTCTTGGTGCTCCTATGGGCACGTTGGCGGATAGAAGGTGATAGTTCTGCAATTGGATTTGCATTGGCATATAGTCGAACAGGTGGCATGCGATGGAGGAACTGATTGGCGGTGAGCTCAAGAGGCGACCACAGGTCATGGCGGAGCAGTGAGGAAGGCACGACGACAGGGACTTAGGGAGTTTGACGAAGGCTCAGCGAGGCGGTGGAATTAGTGGGGCGAGCGGGCTCGAGCGGGCTCGAGCGGACGGTGGACAGAAGCTTGCAGCGATGATAGGGGAGGCGACCTTAGGAGAGGGGATGGCGGCGAGGGTTGCTCAGGGGGCTGGAGACGACTGGAGCACTGTGATGATGGTGACGGTGGAGGATCTGGAGGGGAGCGATGACGGATTTGGTCGAGGGGGTCAGCAAAGAGAGGAGGGCAGCGGTTAGAGTGGTGATGATGAGAGCGGTTGTCGGCTGGACAAGGAAGAAGAAGGGGGCGGAGCTTGGACTGGTGGAGGCGTCAGTTGAGGTTGGGAGAAGCTCACTAGGTCAGACTTGGTCGGATCTGAGAGCTTGGCTCAGTGGTTAGGGAGGAGGTACAGAAGAAAGCGTGGGGCTCGAGCAGGGGTGAAGTTCAGGTTGGAGGGCGTGGTGTTGTCGTTGGAGCTCGGCGGGTGGAAGGTGGAGAAGGAGATAGGGGTAGCGCTGAAGGACGGCGGCTAAGGCGGTGGTCGGACGTTATCGGTGGAGCTTGGGTGAGGGGACGTCGGAGGGCGGCTCAAAAGAGGTCGACGACGCGGGAGGAGCTTAGGCTCGACAACTTGAGGGAGAAAAAAAGGGGGAGAGAACAAGAGAGGAGAGAGAGAAGAAAGAGAGCGTGTGAGTTTCGCGGCGGGTTCACGTGAAAAAGAAGAAGGAAAAAAAGAAATGAAAAAGATTAT
>BQKN01064478.1:142138-156294 GCA_022839385.1 Asparagus kiusianus | reverse complement strand
TATGGTTAGGGTTAAAGAAAATATACTAAAAATAAGGAAACAATACAGAAAATACAAGAAAAATACGAGGGAATAAAATAGGCTAAAAATCAATATAAGATAGTCATTAACAAAAATAATAACAATAATAAATAATCAAGTATTAGTTTAACAATTTAATTTATAATAGTAAAATTATTAAAATGAATATAATCTGGATTTTTAAATCATAGAAAATTTTAGGAAATAAAAAAAATATAAAATACACTTTTAAAAATATTAATTGAATATTTAGAATACCAAAAAAATTATTTTAAGTAGTATCGAAAATTTATGATCATTACACCCTTTAACTCTGTTGAGTTTATGATGTTTATAGGGAGTTAAGGGGTGTAACCGCTCTCTTAATTCCCTCCTAAGTGGTGGAGTAATCCCCTCAAATCATGGGTAAATGGTTTTGAAACTGTTTAGCTCGTGTTTGAACGAGTCAAACGAAAGAATTGTATTTTGGGTGCGAATTCTGCGTTCTGGATCTGAGATGCAGAGTTGGGCTCTGCATTTGAGTCTAAAAACGTAGCAATGAGCTCTGCGTTTTGAGTCTGGAACGCGGCCACGAGCTCTGCATTTTGGATCTGGGATGTAGAGGTGAGCTGTGCATCTTGATTTGAAGAGACCGTCAATTTGTAGTCTCTTTTGCTAGAGCGTTGCAAAGATCATGATCATGTAAACTTCGTCTTGACTCCTTGAAAATATAAGAGTTGTCAGATTGTATCTCTCGATGTTGATTGTGAAGGCTGTTGATCAGAGCTTTCATCGGTTGTCGTGAGGGTCATCAAATTGTAACATTTCTCAATCTACGTGAAATCTTCCAATTGTAGCTTTTGTTTTTGTTGACGTGAAAGATGTCTGATTGTAACTTTCATTGTCGAATTGTTAATGTGGAAGTCTTTAGGTTGTAACTTTCATACATGGTGTTTGATGGGGATCGGCTATCTGCGATAATTTTTATATAGCCTACATTTGCCTTGTCAAAAATTTTGATTTCTATGTTTCCCTTTTTAAGTTTGATAATTCTCAAATATGTTATGAGTTGTAATCAATCGTTCACTAATTATATACAACCTCTTATTAATTATACATTTCCTCACTTTTTCAATACCGTTGGTCACACTATTTTTTATTATTTAATTATGTTATTTAATAAAAATTTGAAATTTATCCCTAATTTACCTTCACATATTATTTAAAAATTTTAGAAAAATTAGAAATAATAAAAATTCATTAAGCTTATGTCTTATGCCTTTGGGTTTCACCTCTTATGGTGGACTACATGTTACCTTTCATCTTGTTAGCCTTTTAAAAGTATGATAATAGTATATTGTAACTGTAATAGTATTAATATATAGTATAATGATTTTAATAGTATTTTTTAAATTAATAAATTGCACTATAATAACTATACAATTTAGTAAATTATTACTAATAGTGTAATAAACTAATTATGAAATTAAAATGTAGTTAATAATAGTATTATATTTAAATTGTGTATAATATTATTATATTTAAAAAAAAGAAATTATTTAACATATTATAGTTATTTTAATAAATTATAAATAAATTAAAAAAAATTTCCAAACTATAATAATTAATCATACAGTTCTTTATACAGAGTTTTATCGTACAATTTATTCATTTAAATAAAATTGTACTTGTTCAGATTTTATATAGCAATATAATATATAATGTTCAGATTTTATATTGCTATATAAGTTATTTCATTATTTTACAACCAATAAAAAAAATTTTGAAAAACATAAACCAAAACAGGTAGGCTCTCCTGCTCTATGCACTGTACTAGTTCTAAAAAAATAGATTGAGATTATGTTCTTGGAGACGTTACTCAAAAGAAATCGTGCGATTTTAGAGTCAGCACCGCTCACCCACAATATTCTCTCTCATTCAAAAGCTACGTACGAGGATACAAAATTGTATTTTGTAGTTGTCTTTGTGTGGCAAGTACGTGCAGACGTGACTTCGCAAGGGAACCAGAAGCGCGAGGGCGGAACCACATGCTTGCTAGGGTGGGCACGTGTCCACCCTGAATTTGCAATAAATCCTTTGGTCTTCATTACACCCCAGAATTCTATTTTCCTCCGCGTTCTCTATTTTCTATCTTGCTTATGTGATATTATCCACCATAAGCTCATGCTGCTCATCGGTATTGCTCCAAATCTCAAATCGTTGATCACTGTATTATTATTTTAACTGGATGAAAATATTTATATTTTAATTCCTTAGATAACTTATCATATATATAATTAAATATTAATTGGATCAGTTATTACTTCTAACACTTTTTATTAATGAGCGTAATGGATTGCATGAGAAAAAAATGTCATGTCATTAAGTAGGGTTTAAAACGAAGGGTAGGTGTAGGGTTTATTTTAAGAGAAAGTCGTCAGTGTCTAAGGCTTATTTTGACTCTGTATTTTTGAGTTGTATATTTTTGTTTGTGTTTAAGTAATACATCTTACTTAATGTGTCATAAGCTAATATTTTCAACAGCAAGCCATCCAATATGTCACAATTTTTTATTTTGATAAGTGATAAATATATTGTAGATAGGAAGAAATTTGTTACATCAAATGGTCAAGTTTTTTGCTATGTCATGTTTTGCGTCAGTAAAATTATTTATGTCAATTGACGAAAGGTGTTATAAGTAATTTAGTGATATGGGTCAACTTCTAGCACTGTCCTTTAGATGCCGTTCGGAAAGAGATTAAGGGAAAATGGTTAAGAGGAAGGACTAACTTAGCCTTTTACAAGAGGTTAAAAATAATTTAATTTCATTTATATTTGATATTCAAGATGAATGGTTAAGTTTTTTTGGTGTTTGGCAAGTAAAAAATGGGTTAAGCAGGCTAGTTGCCATAAATATCCTAAAGTATTCTTTTTTAAAGTTTTATTTCTTGTTGTAAAGAGAATAACTCTTAATCATCTTTTTTAGGCATATTTGTTAACCGCTCTAAATGAGCGGTTAACTAACTTTAATCCTCATGAAGTATTTGTTAACCATTTGATCTAATTGAGCCATTTAGATGGTCAAGAAGGGGTTAAACCCCTTGAGCCATTCTTTTAACCCCTTGCCATTAAAGACTTGCAGGTTTAGATTTCAAATTTGCATCAATGCAAAATGAAATTGGATCCTAGTCAGATGCACGTGACTAACATCTATTGCAGCCTACTAAAGTAGATCCGAGGTGATCGATAACCCTTTAGAAACAAAGTGCAACCCTGTAATTTCATTACTTCATCTATATACTATTACTAAAAATTGTTACCATTGATAACGCCACTTGGCAAAAATACTACTTGGCAAAAATGACCCATACCATTGTAAACGCCATCTGGCAAATAGTACACCTGTCAATCAGGGAAAATTCCACTTGAAAAACTCTCTCATTTCCCAGGCATCTCTCCATTTTCCAACAAAATGACTCTTCATCTTCTTTATTGCATATTTCCCACTGCCTAACTCTCTTATTTCCCAGGCATCTTCTCCATTTCTAACAAAATGACTCTTCATTTCCCACTGCCTAACTCTCTTCTCTCCTTATTCCACCGCATAATTTTTGTTTTCTCTCTTTTTCTCTCTTAATTAGTAGTGCATCCGATCGATCTTACCTCCCTATCCATCGACATAGGGTTTGTTGTGGAGGCGCAGGAGGAAGAGGAGTTGCTCGAGAGATTGATCGGGACGGATCGTACAGCTGGAGATGAGCTCTGCGACTTTTGTGGAGACCTCGGCGACGGCGTCGAAGGCGGCGGTGGCGGGAAAGGGGACTGCGAAGGTGAATGACGGGAGAGATTGAGGTTAGGGCTTTTTTTCCCCTTCAATGTGCTGCTTTTTCTAATTTTTTCAAATGTTTATTTTGTTTGGTTTTGATGGGGAACGAGAGAGGTATTTAGGGTTTGTAAAGTGATCGCTGGGTACATGGCGGGGTTCTATATTAATGGTAACTTTTTATGATAATCGATGAATTGGATCCAATTGTTGCGCAAATTTGATGATAGAGATGGAGATTATCGAAAGTTCTCGTGCTCTTTTTTTATTATTAGTGTTGAATTCTTATTTTATCCTCTGTAATTTTTTGAGAAAAAATGCAATTAGCCGTCAACTAAATATTTTAGAGTTTGTGAAATGATTGTTGAGTGCATTAGGGATCAACGTTAATGATAACCCTTTATAATAGTTTACCATTTTTTTTACTGATATGGGCTGCTATGCATGTGCATTGGCTTCTTAATTTTGGTACTGATATATAGAAGTTGCTACAAAATGATTCCTGGGTACATGGGGAATAATGATAACTTCTATGATAATAGATTCATTTTCAAATGATATGTGAATGTGGATTGGCCCTGAAGTTTAAAAAGTTTGCGAAAATGATGCTAGAGATGGAAATCATTATTGATAGTGTGCACTTTTATTTTCCTTTAATGTATATAATTCAAGATTATACATTCATGATATTCTCTTTTTTAAACAAAGGGAGCAAAAATTCAAGCAACGATCAAGAACAAATTGATAGATAAATTCAAATCATAAATGAATGAAGGCAGCTATTATCTGATTACGAATTTTGGTGTTGGAGAAGATACTGGAAATTATAGATCTACTGAATCACGCATATAGAATTAACTTCCTCTACTCTATATTTGTTAAAGAATGTGAGAGTTCTGCAATACCTTACTATTCATTTGGATTAGTTGACTTTGGGGATATAATTGCTAATCGTATCACCTCAACTACCTTAATAGGTAAGATAAAAGTCGACTATTTCAAATTAAATTTACAGTTTTGCTTATTGTTTTTTTTAATTTCAATACTATTTTTTAATAAAGTTGATACTTATGGGCTTTTTATTAATTTTTTTATATTATATGATATTTTTTAGATATCATTGGAGAGCTGATTACTATTGAAAATGTAAAATAAGTTGAGAGCAATGGAAGTAAAAGAAAATTACTATAGCTTGAACTCCAAGATAGCAAGTGAGTACAAATATATACAATATAGTTACATATTTTTTATAGTAAAAGTATGCGTGTGCATGTGAGTTTGTGTATATGCAATCCGTACTAAATTTTTATCTGCTTGCAGCAATATTAAATTGCAATGCAGTTTATGGGGTGATTACGTTGTTCAAGTTTTGCAGTATGTACAGAAAGCTAATTCAGGAATTATTATAATAGTGATTCAGCTTGCAAAGACAAAACCATATGGAGGTAAATCTTTATTGGAAATATACTAATTTATCAAAAAAGAATATTTTTATTTCGTAGATTATGCTTATATATTGACAGAATCATGAATTTAAAAACTTACTTCTTAGGTAAAATTACTATTACAAATGCCTTATATGCGTCCAAGATATTAATCAATCCAGACATACCTGAAGTTGCTGATCTAAAGAAAAGGTACATGATGAATTATCTCATTCATTAGTTATTTACAAGTAATTTGATATTATTTCTAATTAATTTATTTTTACTATCACAAGTCTGAAACTTGTGGAAGATTCTTCGTCTCAACGATTTAGTCAGATTCCAACTGAAAAAGCTTATTCCATCGAGGATGATTTTTTGTTATTAACTGAACGGAAGACACTTGATGAAATACGAGAGGCACAAGAGGTAATTTTTCTAAAGACCGGATTTTATTGATATTGAATTGCCTACTTAAAATGTGGGATTAGTGGCAAACTAGACAATTAATCTTAACACAATTGATAATTTTCTACCAAATTATTCATAACTTTATTTTCTTACTATTTAATAATACTCAGGTTTGCACATGTGTGACATTAACAACTATAGAGAAAATTCAAATAGATTATAGTTGGTTTTACAATGCCTGCAAAAAATGTCAAAGGAGGGTAAAGACTGAAAATGGTAAATTTTGGTGTGAGAAGTGCAATGAAAACACAAGATTTGTTATCCCAAGGTATGTGTTGAAATATGTATGTCATTTTCTTCACAAGTTATATTTCATCATCTTCTTCATGAATGGATGTCTGGATCTTCAATGTGCACTTTAGATCACAGTTCTTATTGGTTTATTTTAATTTTTGAGTTTCATAAGGTACATAGTTCAGGTTTTAGTTATTGACCATACATGTACTGCATCATTTGTACTGTTTGATCGTGAAGCTAAACAAGTTATTCACAAATCTGTAGTCAAATTGAGGGAACGACTGACAAAAGTAATCACTCTGATGGATTTCTGTAAAAATTAAAAGTTTTAATTTCAATAGCTTTACTTTGCTTATTTACATTGTTCACAGAAAGGTGATGATGATTCATTTCAGGTAGAGTTAGACGTGTTGGTGAAAAAAAAATTTGTTCAAGATTCAAGTTTCAGAATTCAATCTCAATCAAAATTGGCCTGTATTTTCTGTCTCTAAAATGACTGATGATGAAAATCTGATAGCAGCTTTCAGAGACAGCTTAGATTTAAACCAGATACATTACTTATTTCCTTCTTTTATAAAGCTATATATCTATTCATTTCATGTATCAATCTGCATATATTTATTGACATTGAGTAATATGTTAGTAATATTTTTCCCTTCTAAATCATTAGGAATCGACAGGTCAAGAATATTTCACTAATGAAGCTAAATCTTCCAAAAAGAAAGTTGATCTTGATAATGTAAGTCAAGACACTTAGTATTACTTTTCTTTTTCATTCCTCATGTTTGTATTTTTTTATTATTTATTATTATTTTTTTGTGAAGTGAAAGGTAACTATTCATGTCATCCCAAAAGCATCATATGTACAACCTCCATCCAGACTCAACTATGATCAAAACTAATACTTATACTAACACCTCAACACATATCTTCATAATTAAGGGGACAACCAGACAAGTTAAAACTCTATAAAAGCCAATTTTTGCTGTATATTTCACAAAACTTATTTTTCAAATACACTTTTGATGTTGTTGCTTCTTACACCTTTACCACTTTGAATTTTGTTTTACTTTTGCTTTCTTGATTCTTCACATTAACAGTGCAAAAAACTTTTCTTTATATCTTATTAGTATGCTAACCAAATAGATAAAATAAACATGCCTTTATTTTCTCAGAATGTGTAGAATATGTTTTTAATGTTAGGTTTTTTAAAAGAATGCATTATATATTGTTAGATTCTTATCTAACATATGAGTAGAATGATTTTTAATAATACAAGGTTTTTTCACCATTTGAGTTTTAGAAGTTTTCAAAACAAATGAAATCTTGAAGTTTAGTTAACATTATTTCTGGCTTATGTTCTATTTGTCAATGGCTCATTATCAATCCAGTGAAGCTTCTAATTAACTTTTAACACTTTGCATAAAAAACTTTTGTATTGCCTATTTCTTTTCGCATTACTATTGATTTCTTGATTCTTCACATTAATTGTACAACAATCTATTCCTGTCACCTCATTATCATGCTAACTATTATTTTATACTGAAACACATGTCTCTTTATCGGTCATTTATGACAATAAAGTTGAAATTTGTTTCTCGGATAACATTACACCTTGCAAGAGAAATTTGATGAAATTTGATGTCGAGCACTATGTTTCAGTAGACTTGATTTCTCCACAAATATCAAGCAACAAAAGCAAAAATAGATCAAAATTGAAAAAGAGAATTAGAATATTCTACAGAGAGTTCAAGTTCCTTTTTGAAAAAAAAAATCTATCTGATTCATGATGTATGAAACTTATATTTAGTATTCTGGTCTAAAACCTTATTTAGTAAGCTTTTGTAATCAGTGCATATTATTTTGGTGGTTTTGCGTTGAGAAACCTAACTACTTGATATGATTATGATATGCTGGATATTTTGTTTATCAATATATTGATAATTATTATTTTCATTCATAGATATATATAATTGACAGGTATCTCTATGTACTTTAAATATTTTGTTTAAAACTAAACTTTATGCTGCATACTAATTACTTGGTATAGCAAAATATTATAACATTAATCATATAGCCATGAGGCATTTTAAGCAGTTTTATTATGAGAACAGGGAAATTATATTTTCATTCTTTTTTACAGTTTAATTTTAAGTCAAACATATATGTAGCTTAGGTTGTATCATTTCTGACTATTTATATATTATTACTGTTTTATTTTGTATTCTTTTGCTACATTAATTTTTGTATATTAAACAAATTCGTGCATCGCACGGGCCTGAAACTAGTGCTTGCTAGAAGGTCAACTCTCCTAAAATGGAATCATCCTCACGTCCTTGACACTCCTAATCTTTTATTTTGGATTTATAAGAAAAACAAAAGTTGACCTAACAAAGCTAAAAAATGTTGGATATTTTGTTTGAGAAAAGATAATTGTGCCTTCATAAATAGTCCCACAACGAATAGTGTTATGAATACAATTAAAACGTGCGTAACGGCTATACATTATGGGGAATGTTACGAAAATTTATGACGAACGTTACCATATTAATTGTAGGAATTGTAATGTCTTTCTCAACGCTATATATATACACCCCTTATTCACATTCGGAAAAGATACAGAAACAATTCTATCTTCTTCCTCTTCTCTCCTCTACATATTATTTTCGTTCATATGTTGGTGTTATTTTTGGGCAACCATTCTTCGTCTGAGGTGAAGCTCTATTCTCTCACCCGAGTACAAATGTCGACCGCTTATGAGGGGTTTTACCGCTAGGGGAGAGAGGATCATCTACGTTAGGGCGATAGACGGGTCCTCAATCTTCTAGGACAGTGTTTACACGACTGCTCCCGATCAGGTCAGACTTTCTTATTATTTTATTTCAGATTTATTTTATATGCTATAATTTTATTTGATATTTTTCTAAAAATCTAGAAGATTGAATAGTTCATAGCTATTGTTTTAAATCCGAAATTATTATTTTACAAAAATCACCATTCATCGAAGTTACTATTCACCCGTTTTAGTTTTTGTTAAAATGCTACTGTTCATCTTAAAAAAATAGTTTTGAGTGCTGTTCATTTTATTTAAAAAATATGTTTACGTATTTATTGTTAACAGTCACTATTCACATGTACTGTTAAGGAACTAGAAATCCTTAAGTGAGTCGGTTTAAGTTTTCTTGGATTAGTTAGTATCTAAAATAAGGTTTAGGGGTTGTGTAATACGTTTCGCAAGGAACAATGTACTTAATTGATCTTTAATCTCCCTCTAGTACTGTTCTTAGCTGGCTAAACTACCCGGGTAAAAACTTTGATCTTTTCACTTTAGGAGTTTTTGGTTAGGAGCTGGTCTAGTTAAGTTTCCGGTCTAGTTGTATTGACAAAAACCTTTTCATTTATAGCTTTTGTTTTACAATCATATGCAATATTATTAATTTATAACAAATCATTCGATATGGGTTTTCTATATAAATAGGGCTTATACTTCATATGCTAATGTGATTGTATTTATTTGATAATTATTATAATTCCATATGAAATATTTTATATTCAAACATGAATAAGAGGACCGGAATTATAAGAATAATTCATATGCATAAATTTAAATTTGGAAAGTCTCTTTTGTAGGCAACCAATTTAAATTTGGAAGGTCTTTTTTGTAGACAACCAATTTAAATTTTGAAGGTCTCCTTTGTAGGCAACAAATTTGCAACCTCTTATAATACAAAAATTTAAAATTTATGCATATGAAGTATGAAATATACTTTAAGATATAAAATCATATTCTAAGGTTCTCTTGAATGCTTTGCATGTAACTATTAGTAATTTCATTCATGTATGTGCATATGCATGCATGTAAAGATATAACTGCAGTATTTTAGTTCTACATTAGTTTGAAATGTTCAGATATTAAGGGCAAATTCTAACCCTATGCAGTTACATCTTCAGACATAGACTATGATCATTTATGATCATAGACCATGATCTTTTTATGCTAACATGTTTTAATGTCCTATCATTTTAATAGTGACTAGAAAGATTAATTTTTATAGCTCTTTATTTGACTACATGTATAATGTTTTCTCTTAATATTTCAGGAAATAATTAGAGTTAATATAAATATGCTCTATCAACTAGTATGCCTAGTTACAGGAGATATGTCCTGGAAAATCAAATGAAGGGGTATGTCTTATAACTTCTATCTATATGATGAATAAAAGTTATATTAAAATTAGTCCATCAAATAATTGAATTGCTATTAGGTTCCCTTTTCCTTATAAGGAAAGATTGATTTGAAAAATAACTTAAACAAGAAGGGGACCTAATGTGAAACAACATGAATGACTAATTATAAAATAACTTGATAAATATATATAACGCCTGTTAGGAAAAATTGTAAAGTCTAAAAAAATCTTGCTGACCCATTAACAAAGGGTCTATCCAGGAGTGTGATTCTGGATTTATCGAGGGAGATAGGGTTAAGCCCATAGGTGAGGTCACTGACAGCAGCAACCCAACCCTTATTTGGAGACATAGTCCCAATATTGGTTCAATGTGATAGAAATAATCTGGACTAGTGACACTCGTGTGAAACATTAACCTAGATATATTTATATATCATTATAGTAGCATGTGCTACTTCGCCTTCTCTATGATGACGATGCTCTTATGATACAGCTGGTTAGGCTAAGTTTTACTCTTAATAAGTCCAACGCGTGTATTACGAAGGGTATAATATCTAGCTGTAGTACCTTTGGAGGACTAACCTACATGAGAGGAACCGTGATGGTCGCGGTTGGGGGGGCTAGGCTAACCCATAGAAACTCTCATGCGTCAGTTATTATAAGCATGGCCTTTAACGCTCAACCCGCTTTGCTCAAAAGATAAAGAGGTATTGTGTATATTTTCGTTAATACCTGATTAAAGGGGCCTAATTCAAGGCCTAGTCTATTATATCCCTCAGGTGGCGATGAACTCACTAAGGAAAGGTTCAAAACCGAAAGCTACCGCTCCCGGATTCACAATACGAAAGGTTGCCCAACCTATATTTGTTTTGTAATTTATTATTTTATTTATTGATTTTGAGTTTTTAGTCAATATTGCCTTTGGGGGGGCGTTGGATATTTTGTTGGAGAAAAGGTAATTTTGCCTTCATGAATAGTCTCACATGGAATAGTGTTATGAATACAATTAAAACATGCGTAACGGCTATACATTATGGGGAACGTTACGAAAAATTATGGCGAACCTTACTGTTATGGGATATATCCCTTCCACGAATACATGACTTGATAAGTTACCATCTCGACCAGCCCAACAAGCCGACACCCTAGTGTCGGTGCGAGAAGCGGCGACAGTCGGCATGAGAGATCCTGACCTCCTAGACGAGTCGACATCTTTATATCGACTCGAGAGATGGTTATTAGCTGAGACGAGATGACATCCCAACCATTCGGATAAGAAGACACTCCTGAGTCGACGCGAAAGGCGGTGTTGGTCGACACAAGAATCAGTAACTCGAAGATATGACCCTATGGGCTTTGCTTCTTGACAAAGCTAAAGGATTATTCTTATCTTAAACCTGTCAGCATAGATGTCACATCTCAACATTGTTTAATCTTTAATGATCATCATTATGTCTCCATCCATAATAGTCTTGAAGACTTGTCAGCTTCTGGCTTCCAATGCTACCGAAGTGATCCCCCGCCACTCACAAACCAACATGTGGAGCAAATGATGACTTATTTTCCAACTCACTCCTCCTCACCGCCTCACTACCGTCTTACTACACACTGATGAAGTGATCAATCTGCCCTCGGCATCCCCTATAGATACCAATGCTATTCACTATAGCTAGAGTTTCGCAATCTAAAACCCCCAAGAGCACGCACTACACAAAAACAAGAACACATAGTTCTATTACTCCACTAAAGCTCAAGTTCATCAACTGACTTGATCGTCGGAGACACCATGGGGGAACTTATCCCCGCCTTCTTACAACTCTTTGTGTGTAGATTGCTCAATCATCCTAAGTCCAGAATCAGGCATAAAGTCGAAGAAGAAAGCATCCCCTTGCAAACTCCGTGACTTTATTTGGTTGTGTGATATTTAACATCAATAGTTATCGTATTAATTGTTGGAATTATAATGGCTTTCTCAATCCTATATATATACACCCCTTATTCACATTCGAAAAAGATACAGAAACAATTCTCTCTTCTTCCTCTTCTCTCCTCTACATATTATTGTTGTTCATATGTTGGTGTTATTTTTGGGCAACCGTTCTTCGTCTGAGCTGAAGCTCTGTTCTCTCGCCCGAGTACAGAGGTCGGCCACTTCCAGGGGTTTTTATCGTTAGGGGAGAGAGGATCATCTACGTCAGAGCGATAGACGGGTCCTCAATCTTCTAAGGTAGTGTTTACACAACTGCTCCCGATTATGCCAGACTTTTTTATTATTTTATTTCGGATTTATTTTACATGCTATAATTTTATTTGATATTTTTCCAACAAAAAATGTCATTAGCATTAGTTAACAGCTCTATTGAATTGACTCATTGTTAGTTATTTGGATGATTAAGAGGTTTCAATATAGCTCTCACAATCTTTTGTTCAATTCCGAGCTAAATTATCAAATCATAATAATAACAATAAAATTAAAAATAACAACCCCACTAGGTTTAAATTCTATTGCATCTTTATAACTGGTTTCAGAGATACGAAAATAAAATGCCAATTAACATGGAGGGACTTGTTATTGGCCAATAATGTTAAAGTTAATCCAAATTTGATTGGAATATCTCTAAAGGTTTATCTTTATGAGGATGTGTTTAATTAGGATTATGACTTATCTAGGTTTTCTTATCTTTAGAAATTACTATTAGCTTAGACTCTATTATATATGAAGTACATTGTTTAAGCCTTTATATATGCTCATATGTTCGCTCATATGTTCCCTATAACCTGCAACCAAAAATAAAAAACAGAGAGCAATAAGGAGTTTTTCGTTGGCTTCTCCCACTAGATCTCTCCACATATATGATATAATTCTATTAACTTTAGTGTTGATTATGTTGGGAAATTTTAGTCCCTACGTACTACGACCTCCGCAACTTGGAAGCCAACCAACAATTCACAAGATATAAAACAACCATAATCAAGAAGAAGGAACACCGAGATTTAAGTGGTTCGGTCGACCAACTTTGACCTACATCCACGGTGCAACAATATGAGAAATCTATTATGTATCAGGAAGAACTACAAAAGGAACCACTCAACTCTCGTCTCTTAATCTTTCAACCTCACATACATAATCAAGTCTCATATTCTCTCCAAAACCCACTCCTTACAATCTTTTGAATGAACAAAGACTGTAAAACCCTCTCCTAATATTGTAACCTTTTACACGGACAAATACTATGAAACCCTACTTCTTGTACAATATTTTTGAATTAGGTTACACCCTCTTCTAACCCTTGATTATAAGAATATTAGCTCTCTCTTCACCTTAGTTTTTCCTCCAACAATAGAAGAATATATAGGGAAATAAAAACCCAATCTCAAACCTAACTTCCTTACTAGAATAGGATATAAACTCTTAGTCGTAATGAGACCCAATCTCTTAATTATGATAGATCTCTAACCCTATCTAAATATCATGAAATTATACAAAGAACCAAAGACACAACCCCAACAATCTTAACCTTGGATTTGATTCCTAAACTGCCTTGACAATCTACCATTGCCGTCTAAAAACTTTGTCTTTTCTGCTAAAGTCTTCTATTTCTTTTGTATCAATCTGAAGCATCTGCACTCCTAATTGAACCACAAGTACTCCAACCTGGATGCCTCTATGATTCTCACTTTTGTCTGCCTCGTTGTGGTGCCTCCAACTCTCTTGTGTACATGAAGAGAACTTCACCACCTCTAATATTAGAAGCAAATCAACTATGCTTTTCCTCCCGAACTGAACTTGACAGTGGTCTTCCCCTACTTGATGTCCTTGTACTCCACTTGCATCACTCATCTCGAATCATATCGGTGCTCCTCTCCTACTCCACACTATGAGCCGAATGCCTCTATCTCCTCTATCACTTAGCTTGGACCGAATATGAGTGTTCATCATCTTCAAGTCTAATGCCACCATCTCCATTGTAGGCGTGTAAAATTGCCTATAGGCCCCTTAGCTTAGCTCGGCAC
>BQKN01064478.1:107662-118932 GCA_022839385.1 Asparagus kiusianus | reverse complement strand
GAGAGAGAGAGAGAGAGAGAGAGAGAGCAAGACTCCTATCAACTTAAGTTGATATCCACCAAACTTTGTAGCCACACATTTATTAATATAAAACACCTTTTTATATAATACAAGGATCCCTAGGCAATATGAGTGGTTAATAACTTTGGTGGACATACTATTCACTATCCACTTAAGTTGACACAAGTTTTCACTATCCAGATTAATACAAGGATTTTTGGTCAAGTATGTGAATGTGAGACTATAGAACAGGAAGCATACCCACCAAACCATCCTAACAAATGCCAGTGGATATACAATTTTTCTTCACTTCTTTTAACTTTTTATTTTTATTTTTTGCCGTCTTTCTTGACAGCCGTAGCCTTTCTTGAGAAGAAAGTAG
Source organism: Asparagus kiusianus (assembly GCA_022839385.1). Classification (NCBI taxonomy): domain Eukaryota; kingdom Viridiplantae; phylum Streptophyta; class Magnoliopsida; order Asparagales; family Asparagaceae; genus Asparagus; species Asparagus kiusianus. Next base: position 118,550 of record BQKN01064478.1, on the reverse strand, counting down.
TGAAACTTCTTTCAGTAGAAAAAGATGTCCAGTTTTCTATTTTTATTCTTTTCCTCTTGATAAAAAGAGATTATTTGATATGCATGAACTATAACGTATAAATTTGACTGTGAGCTAGAACTAGAACTTAGCAGAACAATTAAGCTTTAATGACACTCGTTTTCTTTTTTCTTTTTTCAAAATCAAACCATCACATCTTTAACGACATTAGATATCTGTGATGTACCCAGTTACCTACCGTCCCTTATCTTCCATTCGAATCTTCCTTTTTTATAACCGATGGACTTAGAAATTTGGAGATGCGTACTTTGATCAACGTCTTCGATCATGAAGACTTTTTTATATCCTGTCTAAATCAACTTTGAACCCACCTCACGCACTTGGTGCACGCGACCACTAGCTTTGAATTTGTCCTCTCTCTCTCTCTCTATTAATTCATGGTTGATTGCTCACAGAACCCTTCTAGTACTATATATTGTCTCGAACCTACTACCTCTGTAGCTTAATTGTTGCAAATAAAACCCTGGGGTAAATTCTTTTTTGACTCTTTTTATTCTGATAGGTTTTGGCAGATATTTCCCCTGACTATCTCTTGTGAGATTTATAGTATCCTATTAGATTGCATTGTAGACATTGCCTCTGATTATTTCATGGTCGTTGATCATATTTAATTAGCATATATCCTACTAGATAGTATTGTAGATGAATGTAACTAGTGTCTATAAGACCAAATTTTTGGGTGGAAGAGAATTAAATTATTATTCATCATTTTACCTCCATTAAAAAAAATAATGGATGAGAGTTTAAAAAAAAAAAAACTTAATACTACTTAACAAGCAGAGGAACCAGCAGAGAGCCCATAAAATAATGGGCCTTGGAAGCTTGTTCATCATGCTCCTCCCCGTTTTCTTATACCCGCCTTCGGTAGCTGGCAACTATTGGAATCTGATCAGGTCTTGTAGGTATAAATGTGGAAAATTTGTCTATCTGAAAATGATAAATAATTATCATGATAATTAAAATAGGAAAAATATAGCCAAACACATGGATTAGGTGAAATTAGAGCATGCATTAGTGGTAGAGGTCACGACTGGGATTCTTATTGGAATTTATCAATAAAAAGTTAGAATTGAACGCGTGTATCTTAGATTTTCACATTCAACAGAAAAAAGTTGGTCCTCAATATACGAAAATATTACGCATTCAATATCCTTTTTCCGAAGAAAAAGAAAGCAATTCTCTTTAATAAATAAAGTTTACATAATGCCTAAGGAAATAATCCTATAACGTGCTTTCTAGCTTAAAGTTTTCTTTTCCCCCCTTAGCCAAATATTTAAGATCTACTGAATGCCAAATATTTAAGATCTACTGAATGTCAAATATTTGCCTGAGTTAAAAAGTCCTAAATATTTGCCTAAGTTTACAAGTATTCAATAGATTCTAGGCCTCCGTCACCTAAGAATTCCTCCTCTGTTTGGCAACTGTAAAAAGAAAACGGGCCAGGTCTAGTTTCCTTCAACACAATTATCAAAACAAACATATTTAATGCTAGAAGCTCCAGCTAACACAATTATCAAAACGACGACGACATCTGTCATTTGATATTTGAATTCATATAACTCAGTATTCATGTTAATGTATACTTACAATTTCCTACATATATATTGCACAAAGAATTCACAAATACACAGTCCAACTTTTCTACTAAAAATTTTGAGAATCATTACCTTTGCAAATGGAGTAATTCAAAGGTAAATGTCTGTCTGTTTGGACTGTGCTTTTATGTCTTTTAGTTTCTTCAATATGTTTGTGAAGTAATCCTGCAGATACTTCTCTAAAGTTGAAATGTCTTTCTGATCGACGCCCAAGAGGCTGTACGTCTCATTCATCGGAACTGAAAATACAACGTCGCTGGAGAGCACCTGAATCCATGATTTTGGACGTTAGGTTAATATAGATTTAGGAACTAATGTAACATTTCTAGTGGATTTTGGACGTTAGGTTAATATAGATTTAGGAACTAATGTAACATTTCTATCCACTAGATGGTACATCAAATACTTCATATTCTTGGATCAGGATAACAAACTCTAATAAGCCCCGAATTAGTTGACAGCTTACACCTATGTTTTTACTTTTTGCAAACCAGCCCTCAACTTTTCATCTCACCTTCTTTCTTAGATCATTGTCGTGAAAACCAATGGGCGAGGGTATTGTTGCCATACTCTTAATATTTTTTGGAGGGAAACTCCCCTGTACATTAATAGATTAGTTATATTTAAGTCCAATTGACAATTGCACCCTCGTTAGTATCAATAATCGACATATTTTTCAAATGTATATGGCCATGGTAAAGAAAATGGAATAAAAAAGTTAAAAGGGTTGATTTGCGAAGGAGTAAAGACATGGGGGCTAATTAGAAAAGCTTTCCATAACTTGGGGGCTAATTAGAGTCTATTCTCCATGGATCAGTGCAAACCAAGGGAATCTGGGGACTAATGCACTGTCTCAAGGGTTGCTCTATCCTTGATGCACCAACTATACTATAGATAAGGACTAACGGATAGTTCTCCTTCAAGTTGTCTTCCAAATGAAGGTTATTTAGTTTTACCACACTTAGTTTTTAATATAGGATTTACTGCAGATAGACCCTTGTACTATCTAGTAGTTCTATTGCTGCAGATAGAACCCTTGTATTATTGTCCAATCGCGGATTGACCCCCCGAGTGGAATTTTTTTGAGCCTTACCCTCAGTTCTATTTGATGAAAAATAATTTTCTCTTTCTCCGAGGGTAAAATAGTTTTTTTTTAATTCACTTTAGGGTCTATATGAATAATAGAAATATAGGGGATTTATCAGCAATAGGGTGATAGTACATCGGGTCTATTTTTTATTAACCTTTTAAGATAAGCCTTGTAGGTGGTATTGACAAAATGAAGAGCTACTACCTCTGAGAAAGCCAATCTGTCAGCAACATCATTTGTCCACTGAAAGAACCGAGTAAGCTGGCGAGTAAATTTCAGAACAGAAACCGGGACGGTGGTTACATTTGCATCCTGCCCTGCGAGTCTTTCACACAAAGTAATCACCTGCAACAAGAAATATTTTAGAAGTTTTGAAGGGCAGAGCTTTATAGCACTTGATTTTATTCCATTTGAGCAATTTTGACACTTAAGGGATTTAGCAATATGCCCACATGAAAGTTACACAAAGAAGTACGAGGAAAATAAAACAAAAGAGACTTGAAAACAAGAAATCCTCAAACCTCTTGGGTTGTCCAAGCTCGAGGTCCAGCAAATGTTAGAAGCTTTTTGGCAATATTTTCATTGCGCATAGCTATAAATGTCAATCGAGCTATATCCTGGAACAACATAAAGATGTAGATTAAGCACAACTATAAACCCATGATGCAATGCAGGTATAAATTAATACATTAAAATTCCAACCTGTGTATCCATGTAAGCTATCCTTGTGGGAGCATCAGTACCCCAAACTGATTTCTCTTCTAGTATTGGAACAGCATATTGTCCAATTAAGCCCTATTTGCATTGATGCAGAAGGATTAAATTGATAAAACTGAAGGGTAAAGCAAAACACTTTTACAATAAATGTAAATTTTGAAAAAGAACTAAAAAGTATATATATTGACAAGGAGATAACTTTGTCAGTGTTGTACTGTAAACTTTATCCTTTCACTGTCTCCCCCAAACCAAGACAAGAAGGGGGTCAGCATTACGCAGCTAACAACTACAATGTAATCTAGTAGAATCTCTATGAATATGAATCCTACATAAAGGGTGACTAGATGTAGGTACTGTTTGTGGAGTTTGATTTACATGGAGAATACATAGTACCAAGACCAAGAATTAAACGTCTACGTAATTGCAAGACGACTCCCGGGTATGGGGCAAAAGGGAAACCTCATGTGGAGGGTATTTTCATAATTTCATCTCTATAGATAGAAACCTCATGCTATAAATTTGTATCTTCAGCTGTCTATGAAGTGGTATCCCAAAGGGAGAAGAACAGAGATAGTATGGAGATGAGATTGATTGTAATCCTTATTTTGGCCGATTGATCTTCCAATATGCTAGTTTCAACAATTCTCGTTCCTTACACTTCTTCTTGGCTGCTTGGCCTATAGTAGGTATCTGGTTCATTGCTTTAGGTATTAGTATTATGGCTTTCAACATAAATGGTTTCAATTTCAACCAATCTGTAGTTGATAGTTAGGGTCGAAGATACCGCATGAATATTCTATGATAGTAGGTATTGAAGAATCAGTACATGAAATTTTTAATGTTGAGTATTAGTGGAATTGTAACCCGGTTTATACTCTGAAGACACAGGTAATCACATTGATTGTTGCCCGTTAAGTCTCTATGTTGCAGTGATTGTTTTCTCTATTTTATTTGTTCTTTCTGTTGTTGATGGCGGTATTATTCCTTTGTGTTTCTAGAATAGTTATGAAGGATATGTTAATGAATAGAAGAGGAGATAACCCTCAATAGAACTCAGTGGAATATTATGATCAATGTAGCCGATCACAAAATTTTGGGAGATAGATTTTTTTTTTGTTATTACATTAACAAGCAAATAATATCCTTCAAATTTCTGGAAATGATGAAACAAATTACTATTCCAAAAATAACTAATATATCCTAGAATTTAATAAATCTAAGAAAAAGGGTTCCTAGTTTAATTAAGAACAACAATTTGGAGGCAGTATCAGAATCATACGATGGGCATTAAATACCTGCATGAAACCGCATAAACGGATTATGATGTAGTTTAAACCAGAATCTTGAAGGAACTTCTCGGTGCAGCGCTTGATCTCCATCAAAGGAACCTCAGGGTGCTTATCACAATTATGAATGGAATAAAATACAAACTTTTGGATTCCCATTGCTTTTGCGCATTGTATGAGGGCAACTTTCCCTTCCCAATCTACCTAAATAGAACAAATCAGTTAGGATAGGAAAGCACGAACAAGTACCATTAGCAATACATTTCTTGATGAAAGACCAGCTTGTTGAGAACAAAATAAATAAAATATATGTACGGTGATAAATGCAAAAATATTTTATGTCCTTGCATGTAGAGGCACATCTAAGGATGGGAAATGGTTGTAATATAGAGTGAACAATTTCACATTCATTTTAGACTGTATAGTTGCACATCTAAGGACAAAAACGGCTTATCTTCAGAAATTTACATATGTCCTTTATTTCATGCTCATTTTATTTTCCACAAATCGTAAGCACAATCAAAAAAAATAATGATTCCATAAAAATAAACCATCAAGGCTTAACAAAAAATCCAAAGGAAATACTTTACTGCTTCAACTATTAAACAACGAAAATAGTCTCAGGTTTCTATGATAAACTATATTAAAAAAACAAACATTGTATTAAAATAGTGCATGTTTTATTGAAATAGCATACATTATTAAAATAGTGTATGCTTTATCGTAATAGTGTAGATTCATGAAGTGTTTGAGTTATTTCAAAAGGCCATGTAACATTTATGGTTTGTTACGTTACATAAACGTGAAATAACAAGTTATGTAGCAGGTTTTTTTTCCAATAATGTTCTAAACAATAGTTTTGGCTAATAAAAGAATGAAGGCTTCCTATTATGAGTGATTACTTGGAGTAAGTTACAATTGAGAATACCAGCTCTACTGTTCCCATGGTAGCTGCTTGTAGCCTTGTACCTTTTCGATTTGCGACCTTGTGGTTAGAATCCGTGTGTAAAAACTTAACCTAGTTTGCAGGTTTAGTTTTATGTGAAGGAAGTATATGTTAAACATGCAATAATATAATTTATGTGTATTTGTTCGTTCAAGGTTGAAGGTCCATATGTGAAACACATCAAAGTCTACAAATCATAGATACCCAAAGACAAGTGCATGCATGTGTAGATGTCTGCAAGTAAGTTTTTAATCAAATACTTCTCCAGGTCAACTACAAAAACAGTTTATCTCTAAATTGAGTACCTTGCGGATAGGCTCTTCGGGCCGTCCTGTTGCACAATCTATCACTGTATGAACGCCAACAAGAGTCGCAGGAATGGTCTCTGGTTTGCTAAGATCAGCCTGTTCATAATATCATCACAAGCATGTCTCAGTTCAAACCTAAAGAAAATGATTTGTCATCCATTCATTTCTCTATTTAAAATTAAGGCCAGAACACTAATAATGAAAGAGAAAAGGTAAAAAGAAAGATCAAATGTTATCTGAAGGCATCCCATGGCCCACGCATCTCCTACATGGTTAGAACCATATACAATATCTATTACTATTTTAAAACAACTGTCACTAGTTGCATGAATCACAAGCAGAAGCTATCCTAGTCTTTGTTGTTGTTGTTATTATTATTATTTTGGAAACACTATCCTCCATCTGTTATATATCATCATCTCAATATCAATTCTATCAAAATTCATCAATTGCCTCATTACTTCACCTTTTCTTTCTCCTCTTCTCTCTTCCCAAATACTATAGCCGCACTCTCAGATTAATGTGCACTGCGCAGGTAAGTAACTAGTTTGCACTTAAACATCATTCCAGCTCCACTTGACTTCCAAAACAATTCAACAGATAAATGAGATGATTTGATATATGACTGAGGGCAAATTTATCCCTGTGATATGTAGCCACCAACAACTGTTCCTAGAAACATTGTAACCAAGATATATTGTAGTAACTCTCCTCACCTTCCTCAAGCAGTCGATAACTTATAAAAGTATTCGTTGCTTTCCATTGTCAATAGTTTAAACTAATAAAACTATCAAGCAAACTGAACGATGGCTTACCAAGATACTCAATTTAAAAAAAATTACATGTCGAGCACTTAGACACCCTATGACTCGAAACCCATGTACTATGACTTGGAGACTTTACAAAGAAAATAGTATATTATTGTATAAGAAAGAAATATCTTAAAAGACATACAAAGAATGGTCTAGACACGTGATGCTTCTTCTAACAATGAATGTCATGAAATAACTAAACAAATACTGTGATTTAGAGCTTGTTTCTCCTTTAAGTATACACACCACACAAGTATAATCCATGTATTCCTGTCCTCCTGTTCATGACTCGTCATGTCAAAAAGATTTCAGGACACTTGGGCACTTGATGTCTATGTCTGTGTCCATGTTACAGTAACACAGATACTCTACTGAAACCTGATTATCCTTCCAGAAAGAGAGAGTTTTTCAGTTGAAGAGAAGAAAGAGAAGAAAGTTTTTCAGTTGAAGAGTGTATTGACTAAATAAGTTCAAAGGCCTCCAGAGATAAACTTAATAGTAAAAGAGTTATATAAATTCATGTTTTATGGCAGCCAATACCACATGAAAATTTGAAGTTACAAGATAGCAGAATTCACATGATATATAAGTACCAAACCTGGTTCTGATACTTTATGATACTGTTATGGAAGTACAATCTAGTGATTGCTCAATGTCATGATGTCATTATTTCATCTTTCCCATCTGTGTTCATACTGCAAGATTAATGTTCCTTGCAACTCAAACTAATAACTTTACAGATCTAGTATATTCTTTAGAATAAAGACATTGCTCATGAGCCTTCGATGTCTAGCTAGTAGTTAACCAGCTCTATCTTGAAACACAGCTTTCAAAGAATCGGTAAAGTCTAAATCAATGAGGGTATACTTTAACATGACGAATGTGTAGGTTAAAACTTAAAAGAAAAGCTAGAATAAACTTAACTGGATTGGGAACTCTGTCCAGCCACTTTTTATTTGTTGGATTTACTGTGAGATTCATGTTGGTGAGTGATGCAAATCAAGGCTAATTCTAAGATGCCTTTATGTATATCACACATTAACACGAATCTCAAAGCAAAATCAAGGGATTAAAATGTTAGAGGATAGAACCCCAAGTCCACTTAAGTTATTCTTGCTAGTTGAAATACGTGCAAAAAGGAGGCCCTAATGTTAAATGAGAAACAATGTTGAAATTTCAAAACCTACATTGACAACAGTTGCACCCCAATCTCGAAGGAAATCAGCTGGAGCTGGCCGAGGCCTTACAAGACATCTAACGTCATATCCTTCATCTAATGCTTTCCTAACAACTTGCCGGCCCAAAGTTCCGGTGGCCCCAACAACTAGTATGCTTGTTTGCCTGACAGGAGTGCCCTGAGCAATACTACTTGAAACTACTGTTTGAGCATTACATTTAACGAGCGATTGCATGTTATATCTTCCTGAGAAACAATCAAGACAGAAAATAAAAAGGTTAGGGTATATGCTATAAATTATTTGGTTACTATATAACGGGTTATTTGGTTGGCATAATGAAAGTTGAAAAGTAAACCATCATATATAAAATTCTACATCACACACTAGCATTTGATCACAAAGCTTCAGGGAACATACATAACTAGAGTTTTATTTTAGAATCACTTTTCATTTATGAACTGAAGTAACCCCACAGAATGGAATTCTTACTTATTTATACAAGTTATAATTTGTTCATTTAAGCTATCACAAGTAATGGGCTTCATACCTGCACTTGCAAGGACACAGGTCATGCTTTTTGACCATATGTTACCTCAAATAGTGGGCAAATCATCTAAGTGATTTAGTTAAGAAACTGAAAAAGGCCACATTTGGCTCGTCACAATTATGGAAGTGGTTATAAGTTTTCGCCAAGTTAAATGCCCTGAGCATCAATCATGATCTTTTATATCTTTAATTTAACCAATCTTCTTTCTACAGTATCTTCACTTCCTCTCTCTTCAGTCTTCACATCCTCTTGTAACTCTTTTCTCTCAAATCCTTGTCAAATCCTAGTTCAAACATGTGGCTCACAGTAGGGTAAGAGTTCAGGGGTTTAAGCCTGATAGGGGAGCTTGAACAACAGACCTCCACTAATAGTAAAGGCATAACACATCTAACTAACCAATAAAAAATTCACATGATTAGAATTAATTTTGTGGTATTGGATTTGAAGGTTCTCTTTCTTTGTGGATTTGAAGACCCTTTTGGTGGATTCCAAGGTTTGCTTCCGCGGAGGTGCAATGGAAGGAACATTTTTATCAGAGCGATCCAGATTCAAATCTCACTAAACACGAATTTAAAACGGACTTTGAAACACTTTGTTGGTTGAGGACCACAAAAAGGGTCACGGGCACATTTGAGCATAAAATTAATGATCATCAACCTCATCACAATTTCAGAGTCTTGGTGACTTTAATATCATTAAGCCTTGCTTAAGGGTTCGGACTAACTACGATTTTGCCGAAGGAATGGTGTCCCAGTGTAAACATTTCATCTCAAATTTGAGACCCATTCTCTCATGGTCCAATGCCATGTGTCTTTCTCAAACACCACTATAACCTTTATGCCCTGTTTGGATGGAGGGTAGAGAGGGGGAGGGGAAGAGAAATGCAGCTTTCACCTTGTTTGGGAGTTTTTTTAAGGAGGGTAGAGAGGAGGAAGGAAGGGGAACGGATGGTAAAATTGCTTGGTTTTCTTTCCCCCCGATTTGGGCAGTAGAGGAGGGTAAAGGGGTGTAATGACATTCTTACCCCCATCAAAACAAATAAAAAGGCTGATGTGTTATTAGTATAAAGTCATTTATGTAAATTTACATATATTTACTTCCTTTCACCTTCATTCACCTTACTCAACTCCCAAACAACATATTACAATTCCCTTCCCTTCCCTTCCCTTCCCGTTGTTTACTTTTCCTTCCCTTCCCTTAGTAAACTCCAAAACACACCATTAGCTACTGTTCTCTATTAATCCTTACGCTTAGGGTAGATAGGTAATCAAAATTGTAGAACACTAGAATGTCTCGAATTGCTAGCTCGTTACAAACTTCAAAGGTAAATTTACATGTATGGACCTGCTGTAAATTTTTAACAAATCGATATGGACTGAAAAGTAATTTTCCATCAGAAAGAAGGCTCACTTGCCTGCAGAAGACGAAGAGACAAGTGGAGCGCAGAATAGGGCTTCGCTGCACGCGGGTGCTAAAATGCGCCCCCACGAGAGAGAACGGCGAGCGGAGGCGAGATGAGGAGAGAGAGGACTGAGGCTCGACGCCATTGACGCCATTGTTTCTCTTTAACGGGGAGCTTTGTTTTGATTTTGATTTGTATTTATTTTCTCCGTGCTAATAGTATCAAATTTTCTGCGAAGTGAGAGGTCATGCTTTCTGGTGAAGGGGAAGAGATGAAGTCGATCACGGTTCTGCCACGTACTACTGGATTGGATTACGGATTTGTCCAAGTGAGCAGAGTTTTTTTCCTCTCTCTCTCACTTTTTTTTTGTGAGTTTTGTTTAAAAATAATTTTTAAAAGAAAATAGGGAAAATTGTGTCGAGGTTCCGAAAGTAGAAACTTCATGTGACGAGGCTTTTTGTATTCTACCCCATGTGGATAAGCCCCAAATACACACAGTATTTGTGACGACGCCCCAAAGTATGGATTTCAAAAAAAGCCCAATAGAAGTTACGAACTTGCCCATTTGATGGGACTAAACTCGGTAACTGTGTCCCTCCCTATTTATTCATAATTTCTTCATCATTAATCACATTTCTCTCTCTCACCCCTCTATCTCTCAACTTCTCCTTCTCTCTCACTTCCGCCATGGCCATTGAAAATGATCAGGCTCTGGGGAGGCTGTGGAAGGCAAAGGCGAGGACAGTGGTCATGGAGTCGGAGATCGAGGACATGATCAGGCCCGAGGTCTGGGCCTTTTGGGACATGCCTAACTTCTACCAGACCTGCTACTACACCGAATACAACAACAGGGAGCCCAACGGCGACCCCAGGCCCAAGGCCGAGTGGGTCAAAAAGCACGAGCCCATCAACAAGGAGGCATCCCTCTTCTTGATCGAGAACTAGCT
>BQKN01064478.1:60099-70356 GCA_022839385.1 Asparagus kiusianus | reverse complement strand
AAACAATAACTTGGAGGATGGATGGATTGCGCCATAACGATCATATCAAATGGAGGTTGGCGGAATAGTGGGTGAAGCCTATGCAATTCAAGTTGAAGATCCAAGTTCTAGCTTCATCCGTAATGTGTACCAAGTCAAGCTTATTAAAGATCAAGATCCAGCTTGGGTAACATTAGTTTAGGTTTATATTATGTGTGTTGTTACTTTAAGCTCAATCATATATACACACACATTATATTGGTTTCCATGTATATATAGTTAAATATATACATATATGTTTGGTTTCCACGTATATATATAGTTATACATACATAGTTTTGAGTTTTCATGTTTATAAATATGAGATTACACATTTCACATTTATTATTGTGTTTTGGTTTAACTATATAGACATGAAACAAATTTACATTCATATATATAATCATATGTTTCATACTCTATTTTGTTCAAGAATATATTGCATAGAATATGCTATTTTGAGAAAATATTGTTTTCTTGGTTTATGGACTTAACAATAATCACATACATCTTTTATTAAGTCTACAAAATTATTTTGTAATGTTTCAAAATATGGTCAAGCTAAAATGTCAAAACTCATGTGTTCGCTTTTTATGTTTTGGACTATTTTACAAAATAATAATATTTCTCATTTGGGAGGTCCTTTTGAAAACCAATTTTTGTAGCATGTTTATTATCATATCTACAATCATCTCCCAAAGTTTCATAATTTTTAGAATTTATTTGATATTTCTAACATGGTTTAAAGTTGAGTTTTTCTGTGCATTTCAGATCTGTGCACGTTTAGTCGACTCATAAGTCGACTTACGAAGTGCAGCAGAGTTGTGATTTTTCTTCTGCTGAGTCGACTCATATAAGCCAACTCATTAGTCGACTCATAAGTCGACTCATGAGTCGACTCATGAGTTGACTCATAAGTCTACTTATCAGAGAGTCGTTGCACAATAACGACTAGTTTCCAGATTTGTTTATTTTAATGTTTTTATGAGATTTTGTTGGATTCTTGGGCTGGTTTCTTCAAGCCTATATATACCCCTTTACATTAACTATTTTAATAAACTAAGAGAATGTTTTAAACAAGTTTAACAAGGGTTTAAAGTTTGTTTTAGTTTGTTTAAAAGAGTGTTTAAGAGTATTGTTGGTGAAGAGAATTTCACAAGAGCAGATGGAGATCATCCTTGGTGTTTGAGGATTCACTCTTCTCCCTCTCTCTTGTTATCTATAGAGAAGTTTTTCTAAACTCAATCTAGCTTTATATTTATATTGTTTAATTACCATTTTATTAAGCTAGTGTTTATATTGAGTTTAGTTGATTTTATTTACTCTTTGTTTACACACACAACCATTGAGCTTATTGTATTTGCATACATTGTACAATTAGGTTGTGGGATTGTGTGACTTAGAGTGTGAGCTTATATTGTATTCTCATCCATTGTAGAGAACAAATTTATTTGTATTTGTACCTAATTGTGAGGATCACTTTGTAATACACTTGTACAGCGAAAGGAGTGTGTGGTGAGGACGGAGTCGATACCAAGAGGAGTGGCGTCGGTGGCCTAGTGAGAGGTGATAATTCCGAGCACTTGAGAGAGTCGATACTTGAGGACCAACACTTGATGTTGTAGCTTGTGTATGTACTTTGTGAGGATTTGTGAGAGTTGTCGGTTGACTTGATAACCGAGTGTGTAGGTTTTCGGTTAGCTAGAAAACCAAGTGTGTAGAGAAGTTTTGGCTTCCAAACAGGATTGTGTAGTGGATTCTCCTCGAGAGTGGGGAGCGGGGATGTAGGACGAAAGGTCCGAACCTCGTGAACATATAGCGTGTTTGGTTTGCATTAGCGCACTTATAACTATTCATCTTATAGCCTATTGCATCTTATCTGTTTCACCCTTGTGATAGTTTATATATCCTTGCATACATCATATAGTATATCTCATTGCTAGGATATATCACATTTGTTCATATTGCATATCCTTACTCATAAGTAATTGTATATCATCTTGCAAGAACATATTTGTTAATAAGTTTTAAATTGGCATAAAATCAGATTAGATTAGCATAAACCCTATTCACCCCCCTCTAGGGTTCTTTCATAGCGACCTTAGGGTCTAACACTTCTCTAATATGACATCTTCTTCATCCAAGACATCACGAACAAAGTAAAATCTGACATCAATAATCTTCATGCGTGTATGATAGACCTCATTCTTTACCAAATAGATAGCCGACATGCTATCACAATGTACCTGAATGGTCTCTTATGCAATCCCCAAGTCCTCCAATAATCCACACAACCACAAAGCTTCCTTCATAATCCACACAACCACAAAGCTTCCTTCATAGCTTTAGTCACTGCCATATACTTTGTCCCTGTAGTAGAGAGAGCTACTGTAGACTGAAGTGTACATCTCCAACATACCGGTACTCCTGTTAATGTGAACACATACCCAGTAGTAGATCGGCGCTTGTCAAGATCCCCCGCATAATCTGAATCCATGTAACCAATACAATCTGCCATGTCTTCTCATTCTTCTGAAATACCAAACCAACATCCACGGTACCTTTGATATATCGTAGAATCCACTTTAGGCCTTCTAATGACCCTTCTTGGGGTCGTGCGTATACCTAGAAATCATGCTCACGGCCTGTGACAAATCTGGCCGCGTACACACCATAGCATACATCAAGCTATCCACCGTACTAGCACATAGAACCTTTGACATATATTCTCTATCCTCAACTGAAGTAGGTGACATCTTAGCTGAAAGCTTAAAATGGAGAGCCAATAGAGTGCTCACTGCCTTTGCATTATCATCCAAGAAGAATTTCTTCAACATCTTTTGCAAATAACTCCTCTGTGTAAGCTTCAATCTTTCCTTTGCCCTGTCTCTCTTGATCTTCATACCCAATATCTTTTTCGTCTCTCTAAGATCCTTCATCTCAAACTCGGATGACAGCTCCTTTTTTAACTTTCGAATAGCCGAAGAATTCCTGGAGGCAATAAGCATATCATCAACATATAATAACAAATAGATATACTCACCATCCTGTAGCTTGTGCATGTAAACACATAGGTCATATGGGCTCCTCTTGAACCCTCGGCCAATCATAAAGCCGTCGAATCTCTTGTACAATTATCACGACGATTGCTTCAATCCGTAAAGAGACTTCTTCAGCTTGCACACTAATTTTTCCTTTCTTGCTACTTTGAACCCTATAGGTTGTATTATGTAGATCTCCTCTTCTAAATATCCATATAGAAAGGCTGTCTTAACATCTATCTGGACCAAATCCAAATCCAATTATGCCACCAATGCCAACAGAATCCTAATCGACGAATGCTTTACAACAGGTGAGAATACCTCGTTGTAATCAACGTCCTCAAGTTGTGCATAACCCTTAGCAACCAATTTGGCTTTATTGAATGTCCTTAATAGAAGATCCATCTTTCTTTGCATATACCCACTTGCATCCAATAGCCTTCTTACCCTTTGGTACCTTTGCAAGTTCGCAAGTGTCGTTCTTCTGAAGAGAGCACATCTCCTCCTCCATAGCTTCCCTCCACCTGATTGAATCAGAGTTAGACTCTGCCTCCTTGAATGTAGAAGAAACTAAATCATCAACAACCTCAATTAATAAGGCATGTGCAACCATAACATCATTATATCTAGCTGGCCGACGAATCACTCTTCTGGGTCTGTTTGCTGCAATGGACTCCTGAACATGACCCTACTCCTGAGTCTCACCATTCACTGTATCCTCTATATTTCCGGCTATCATCCCATCTCCTCCCAGTATCACCTCTGTAGGAGCCTCAATGGATACAATGCTATCTGGAATAGATGGAGTCACATCATCTTCCACCTACTGCGATATCCCTCTTGTCCGGTCTTCCTCCACCTGCTGAGGAACTTAAAGTCTCATCATGTACGCCTCATCAAAAGTGACATATCTGCTAATAACTATCTTCTTGTCTTGTGGATCCCATAACTTGAAGCCTTTAAAACCTTCTCTCAAACCCACAAAGACAGCTTTCTTTGCCCTCAGATTCAATTTACCATCACTGATATGGTAATAAGCTGGACACCCAAATATCTGAAGTGACTCATAATCACTAGCCACCAAACCAGACCAACGCTCCATAGGAGTCTTTCCCTGTATCGCAGTACACGTCAACCTATTCATGAGATAGCTCGCATAAACCAACGTCTGGCCCAAAAAGATCTTGATAATCCACTCTGTATCATCATACATTGCACCTTCTCCAGCAAGGTACAGTTCAACCTCTCAGCCACCCTGTTTAGTTACGGTGTCTCACGAACTATGAAGTATCATCTAATGTCGTGATCCCGAAAAAACTACAGAAACGGATCACTCTTATACTCTCCTCCATTGTCCGAATGAATATTCTTTACCTTTCTACCTATCTGCAGCTCCAGTTTCTTCTTTCACTCTACAAAAATATCCAGGACCTCATGTTTATACTTCATAGGGTATACCCAATTTCTTCTAGAATAATCGTCAATGAAAGTGATAAAATAGTTGACCCCACCAAGTAATGTGTGCTTGGAAGGACCCCAAACATCTGTGTGAATGTAGTCTAATATAACTTGGGTATTATGAATAGCAGTGCCAAACTTTACTTTTGTCTTTTTCCCAAATACACAATGCTCACACAACTCCATCTTACAGGTTTTCGCACCTTTCAATAGCACATGTTTCGCCAATACCTGTATGGACTTATCACCAGCGTGTCCTAAACGCATTTACCATAAACTGGTAGTGTCCTCCTCTGTAGTGATAGAAGCCACCAGACCCTCTATAACTGTCTTACTCTTCAAGTAGTATAGGTTGTTTTCCTTGATACCTTGCATCACCATCATGGACCCATTTGTGACCTTCAGAGTTACATTCTCTAAGATCACCCGATAACCAGCTACCTCCAAAGTTTCAGGTGAAATAATATTCTTTGTTAACTACGGCACGAACCTTACTTCCTTCAGCTCTCGAGTCACCCCGTCACACATACGGATCTGAACTGTACCAATACCACCAATAGGGCAAACGTGATCATTACTCATAAACACGACATCCCCTCTTTTTAACTCCTCAAAGCTAGAGAACCAATCCCTCCTAGGGTAAATATGGTATGTAGCACCAGAATCCATCATCCACTTCATAGAGTCAACGTAACAAACTGATGGTAATGCTGAGCATGAAAATCCCGAAGAATCCGTATCTGAATTGTCGTCACTAGCCTTAACAATATTCACTTCCGAAACTTGTACAACTTTCCCTTTATTCTTCCCGGCTTTATCCTTCAACTTTGGGCAGTCGATCTTCCAATGTCCCTCTTCTTTACAAAAACGACATTGATTCCTACCAATACTTTTATGGCCACCTCCATTCTTCGATTTTGAGCAGTTGAACTGGCAGCGGTTTGGATCACGGTCTCGAACTGCTAATGCATCTTTCGATGCCTTCTCGGAGGGTTCACCATCACTCTTCCTCAACTCATAATTTACCAACGCTGTCACCTCCTTATAATTAACAGTAGTTCTTCCATTGACCATAGTGAGAATGAACGTATCATAATCATCCTCCAGCAACGAACACAAAAGTAGCATCGCCTTGTCTTCATCCTCAACTATGATGTCCACATTGGCCATATCTAAAAATAGCTTCGTGAAATTGTTTACATGCTCCCTAATGGAAACTCTCGTCTTTATTTTGAACTAGTAAAACATCTTCTTCAAGTGAAGCTGATTCTCAATGCTCTTAGTAAGATACTTCTCATTAATCGTTTCCCACAATTTCCTTGCTGACATCTCGTTTATCACATCATAAATTAGATCCGACGTCAGGCATGACCTAATAACTCCACAAGCCCTACTGTTCATCTTCTTCCAAACATTATCCTTCATATCATCTGGTTTCTCTTTCAACTCAAGAGAATCCTCCAAATTTTGTGCATCTAATGCATCCATCACCTGACACCTCCACAAACCAAAATTGATCTTACCATCAAACTTCGGAACATTAATGTTTGTATTATTGATGCTCAGACTCAGTATCACCTTTGAAAGAGATGATCTCGAAGTGCTTGTTTCACCCATGTTGTAGATCTAGTTCTTCAAATAAGAATCCTTCAGCGAATCCTTCGAACAAGCCCTAAACCAAAACCTGAGCCCTAATACCACTTGTTGTGTGCAACAAAAATTTCGGCAGCACCTCTGGTGCACAACAAGAGAGTAAGATCTCAACTAAATCCCTGTTTTACAAAGGAAAAAAGAATCGACAATGATATATCTTAATAAAGTAGGATATACACTCTTCCTCTCATCAGTTCTAGGACTAACTTGTCGAGGAAAACTAACTAGCTATTACAAATCACATCAAGACAAACTATTTTTACGTGGTTCGGCAAGTTGCCTACGTCCACTGGGCAAGGAGGGGGGATCTACTATTAGAGAGAAAGAGAATATAAATAGGGTTTACAATCACACAAAGTCTCATAAATAAAACCCTCAAACAATCTCTCACAATTTCTCTCTCAAAAAGATGCTGAAAACCCTCTCAAAGTCGGCACCAAGGACTACTCAAAATCTCCTCTTGAAAGTTTGTGCCTCTGCTTTTGTGTTCTCCCATTGCTACACCCGAAAAATTATATGCCGTTTTCCCCCACGTCCCACACAAAAAAAACCTAGGAAGGAATCTTCATGTAGGTATTTATAGGATGGCTTTCGGGTGGGCCTGCTAAACGAATACCTCACGTGGAGCACTTAGGTGTGGCTCCTACTCATAGAGAAGCCTCTAATTGTTTCAGTTAGGGTTCTTATAGTGTCAAAATCCCCATCCCAAATCCAAGAACTCATAATTGATGAATGTAAATCCTTAAATCATGCCAAAGAGCCTTTCAAAGTTAGACTACGCATCCCCCTTAAACTATAGAAAGAGTGGAGCATACCTCAGCAATATCCATAGCTATAATCAAGCATTACAAGGATGAATTAGTAAGATTCACCCACACACCATTTTTCCACAAAATCCAAAATTTTCCTCCAACATTTTTATTGAATAGCCAATTATTTCTATCACAAAAAAGTGAAACTTTCTAATATATGTATCTTTGACCATAGGTTTTTAAACAAAAATGGCCTATGTGTGTATATATATGTTGTCTACAAAAACCAAGGGTTTTAGAATTTCGCACACCCTTGGCATTCAAAAAAATGATGTTGATTTTGCAATTAACAGAGTTCATGAGATAGTAGGGATAAGACCTTTTCTATCTTTGAGCAAGACCCTTAGGCCTTAGAGGAGTATCACTATGTCTCTTATTTTGCTAGCCAAAGAGTAGGGCTGTCCATCCGGGCCGGCCCGGCCCGGCCCGGCCCGGGAAACCGGGCCCGGGCCGGGCAAAACCCAAGCCCGGACCCGGGCCCGGGAGGT
Organism: Asparagus kiusianus; assembly: GCA_022839385.1. Taxonomy (NCBI): domain Eukaryota; kingdom Viridiplantae; phylum Streptophyta; class Magnoliopsida; order Asparagales; family Asparagaceae; genus Asparagus; species Asparagus kiusianus. The sequence goes on along the minus strand of BQKN01064478.1, from coordinate 62,886 downwards.
CCGGGCCGGGCCCGGGCCCGGGTCCGGGCCTGAGCGGGCCGGACACCGGGCCGGCCCGGTTTGAATTTTTTTAATTTTTTTTTTAAAATTTTAACAAAATCATAAATCTTAAATTATTATAAAAAATATCATAAATTTAATTAATAACTTGAAATAAAATGACATAAATTACAAGTACAAAAAATGATAAAAATAACTTCTTTATTAATAATCGGTAAATCCTTTACAAGTATAAATTTATTTCGAAATTCGTCGCATCACAATAGATGAGTACATCCCAACTAGGTTGGCACCTACTCACCCATATCACTATCATTTGCAACTTTTTTTCGAAATAATTTAATTCAAATTTAAAGCTAAGAAATAAAAATTACAATTTTATGAATATTATCTAATCATTATATCTATCTGCTAGTCCCAACTCTTCAAATTTATCTTCAATCATAGCAATCCGTTCGATGCCTTGTGTTCGCTTCTCGTATCTCCACCAATCCTGTAAGCACATCACCGCTTGTACAGTATACGGATCTAAGCATGTCCTGTGGTCGTTGATCAAACGTCCTGCTGTGCTGAAAGCGGATTCCGAGGCTACAGTCGAAACCTGCACTGATAGTAAGTCACGAACCATGGTGGAAAGTATAGGATATGAAACTGATCCATATACTTTCCACCATTGCAAAATATCTAAAGCATTTCCTTGACATTTAACTAAGGAAGCAGATAAATATTCATCTATTTCAGAAACCTCTAATCCTGATGAAGTTCCAGATCCACCAGTTAGTTCAGCTACCATTGCATACCTATCAAAACTTACACTTTTACCTCGACCTGTGCTCGAAGCTGAAGGTGTCGAAGCTATAGACTGTTGTGTAGCTACACCATATCTAGCTGCATACTCATCGTATAAGGTTTGAAAATAATTTCTAATAGCTAAATGATGAGTAGTAGCAGTAAGAGTGGATCCATCATCTAAGTCTATAATCTGTCCACCATACAATGATTGTAACAAACTTCGAAGGCCAATATCCTTCAAGCATGGATCAATAAGAACACCAATACCAAAAATATGTGGAATAGGCCTAAAATACTTATTAAATTTACTCTCCATTTGAAAAATTATATTTCCAAAAATATCATCCATACGATATTTTGTAAAAAATTTTTGAATATTTAAAATTTGTAAAGCAGCTAAAGTAATAGTTGGATAATAACAACCAGATAATAACATAGTAGCATCATAAAAAACTTGTAACATCTCATTTAATTTACATATAACTGTCCATTCATCTTCAGTTATTCCATAAGCACTACCAGAGCTAGAACTAGAAGCATAAAAATTTATAAAATCATTTATAATTTCTTTATATTCTATTGCTACAGATAACATTGCATAGGTGGAATTCCACCTATGGTCAACATCTTTTGGAATTAGTCTAGGCTTATAATTTTTTCTTTTACAACATTGTTTCCATCTTTTAATTCTCATTTCAGAAGCATTATGCATATTAGCAACTGCTCTAACTTTTTCTATCATGGGTTTAATTTCAGAAAATGCACTTTGAACAATTAAATTTAAAATATGACAGATACATCTAACATGAAAAAGCTCACCATGACATGGCAATGACAAAGTTATTTTCAGAAAATCAACAGCTACATTATTATTACTTGCATTATCTAGTGAAAGAGTAAATATTCTTTGATCAATTTCTAGTTTCATAAGTTCTTCAACAATTAAATTTGAAACATTAATACCAGTGTGTGACTCTTCAATTGCAATAAAAGAAACAACTCTTTTAAACATTTTCCAACTTTCATCAATCCAGTGTGCTGTTATACATAAATAACCAGTTTGCACTCTAGATGACCAAATATCAGAAGTTAAAGAAAATTTGCAGTTTAAATTTTTAAAATAAGAAATTATTTTTCCCTGTTCCTCAACATAATATTTTAAAATATCACGTTGACAGGTTTGACGAGAAAATTTTGTAAATGCAGGATAAAAACCATCTCTAAACAAATCTTCAAATTCATCATCTTCTACTAATTTAAAAGGAAGGTTTTTAAGAACAATAAACCTGATTACGCATTTCCGGGCTCGGGCAGCGTCATAATTCAACTGCCGAGGGTACCTGAAGAGGATGATTGGGAAAGCATAGACTGCCGGATATCACCTTGTAGATTTTGGCCTTTGTTGTGTTTTTCAATATGCCGTTTGAGATGGTTGGTGCCGCTCTTATGATGAGCTTTGAATATCTGGCCGCACAACGCACATTTCGCATTCTGAGAGATGATCCTACCGTGTTCATCCTTGGTGACGTCTATCTTCTCAAAAAAATTCCATACATCAGACCTCGGCCTTTTTGGAGCTCTTGGTGCCGTAGATTCGTCGCCACCAGATTCAGGATTAACACCGGTAGGTTGAGGAGTTGTTGTAGGAGGACTCATCTCTGGATCGGTAGGAGATGCATGTTGCTCTTCATAATCAGACCCAGAAGCCATTTGTTGGAAGTATTAGAAAATACAAAAGATTATAGGATAGATATTAGATAGTATATTAGTATGAGATAGTATAAGATTGTATAAGAGAGTGGTAGAGAGAGAAATAGATGAGTTTTTGTTGTGAGGAAATGAATTGAAACCCCCCTCTATTTATAGAAGCAGCCCCCTAGGTAAATGACCAAAAAACCCTCGAAAAATAGCCGTTTTTTGACCGTTTTAAGGGGCAAAACGGTCAAAAGGCCAAATATGGCCGTTAGGCCAGATTTGACCCGGGCCGGGCCGGGC
>BQKN01064478.1:48040-58641 GCA_022839385.1 Asparagus kiusianus | reverse complement strand
TCTTCATAAGACTACATTCAACACAAACTTTACATGCACTCGATCTTTGTAGAGCAAGAGTGGTCCTGCCAATTCTCAAGACTTTCCCTAATTTTGAGGCAATTGGTTTTAACATTAATGTTGGACGAGATAGATTGATAAGCACCTTGGGCAATCGAATCCATACTAGAGCAATGGAGTCATCACGAGTTGCATCATGCAACTGTTGCTATTTCATGGCTTGTAACCAAAATGCTTAACGAGAGAGGTCTTGCGAGTGAGAACATCCAACATAACCTCTCAATTTGATACCAAACGAGCAAAGTTTTGCTATCAATCAAACCCATGGTGAAAACCTTTTTTAATCCCCATGAAGATAAGATAATTTGATGACATTTTTGTTGTACGCGGAAGCCACTTGTTATGTGCCGAGGAACCAAACTAAACACCGAGAAAGAAGGCAACTTAGATCAAACAATAATGGCACAAACTCAAACACAAAATTTAACGTGGTTCGGCAAATTTCTTATGTCCACGGGTCAAGAAGGGAAGGGGTTTTCACTATAGAAAGAAAGTATAAAATAGAGATTACAATATCACTATAACTAACCTCTCAAACAAAACCCTCAAGTCTCTCACAAAACCCTCAAACAATTTGCTCAGAAAAGAACTCTCTTTTCTGTACTCAAAAATCTCCTTCAAGCTACCCCAAAAGTGATCAATATGATCCAATAAACCCTAAACAAATCGTGTTCCTATTTATATAAAGCAGGAAACCCAAATAGTGCAGGAAACCGAAGCAGGCCTAGACCCGACTCGCGGTCGACCGCCACACCACGTGTAGTCAACCTGACAGAAGACAGAACCCAACGTAAACTGATTACAGGGTCCGCGGTCGACCACCACGCCACTCGCGGTCGGCCGCCAAAAGTCCAGAAATAATCCATGTCTTGTGCACGTTCGCGGTTGACGGTCGTGCCACTTGCAGTCGACCGTGCAGCATCCAAAATGTTCCCTGTTTTAAAAAATTCGAACTTCGTTGCTGTGTTACCAATTCTATAATTCTCCACCTCGGCGAAGTCTTCCTAAAATTAAGCCGACACTAACCAAATTAAATGTTCCACTTGTTGCGTCCAGTACGAATTGAAACAAAATCATAACAACGGACTCAATCCACAACAAGTCAAGACCCAAATGAGATTGCAAACACTCTCCAATTGTCGGTATCTACCCATCAAATCGCTGCATCATAAATGACTGTCTAGGTATCCTCTTGCCAAAGGAATCAAGCATTCACGTAGTTCCCCAAATGACCTCCAAATGCCCTCAATCAAATATAAAAGTTCTCAACTCTTCACCAACAAATATGCGACTGATAGCTCTCCAAATGGCCCCAAAGTGAAACAAATCAAACACCTCCACCTGAGGTGAACCAATGACCGTATCTAAATCATATCCACCAGCTGCATTCAAATCAACCAGCTTATCATCTGCACCCAAATCCAAATGATCCCTTAACTGTGTCACCTCAGCTGGAATCCCAAATGATGCAGTATGATCTGAAGTATGTAGAGTAATCTCCACCTAATGTGGAGTAGCATTACTCTCCACCTGCTACGATACATCTAAGATTTGTCCAAAACTCTCCACCTGTTGAGAGTCAATTAGCTCTCTCATCAAAACCTCAACCGAAGTGACACTACCAGACCAAACATCCAATGGATTTTTACCTCCAATCACGACAGTCGATAACCTATGACTAAGATGACCCAAATATGTCGAAGGCTTAACACAAAAATCAATGCTCGACATCAACGCCGGTCATCCTCTAGCAAGGAACAGCTTACTAAATCTGCCATCTCATCTCGTTGTCCTAAGATTTTCTTTCCACCGAAGTGTCTCAAAATGTCGTGAGCTCGGCTCAAATGCAGAAAAATGTCCCTCTTGTACCTCCCACCAAAATCAGAATGAAGTACCTTCACCTTTCTGCCAATCTCACACTTCTTCAATCTGTTGGAGACTACTAGGGCTTTATCCAATCAGGATTTGGTTGCAACCGAAACATGCCTAGAATAACCACCAATAAAGAAAATTAAACATCTATTACCTCTCAATGATGCATCCTTGGAAGGCCCCCAAATGCCCACGTGAACTCCATCGAAAAGACCCTTCGTGCAGTGAATAGAGGTGCCAAACTTCACATCGGTCTTCTTGCTCACATCAAAATATTCACTGGACTTCAAGTTGTAGGTCGATGCACCCTTTTCCAAATCAATACTGGAATGACCAAGCCTCAAATGTCGTAGTCTAGTCGAATCAATAGAAGTCATCAGTCCTCCATCTATCACTGTATTCCTAATCAAATAGTACAGGTTATTCTTCCTAACGCCCTTCATCAAAATACGAGAGTTTTCCATAATCTCGAGAATCATGTCCTCGATACGAACACTAAAACTCTCTCCAACCAAAGCTCCAATCGAGATCAAGTTATTCCTCAAAGAAGGAACATATCTCACACCATGTAACTCTCTAACTATCCCATCATACATCTTGAGGCGAATTCTTCCTATTATAATGATCTAACATGCACGGTTGTCACCTATGTATTTTAGACCCTAGAGGGGGGGTGATTAGGGTATTATGCTAATCTAATCTGATTTTATGCCAATTAAAACTAATTTAAATATTATTCTTCCAAGATAGATATACAATATGATATGAGCAAGAATATACAATATGAACAAAGAGATATATCCTAGCAAAGAGGTATATAATAAAATATATGCAAGGATATATAAACTAACACAATGGTGACATAATCAAACTATAAATGTGATAGGGCAAAATATACAAGAGTAAAGGCAATTGACGATATAAGATAAATGCATGAGCAAATGCGCCAAAGATAAACTCAAACAAACTCAAATAATCACGGAGTTCGGACCTTCCGTCCTATGTCTCCGCTCCTCACTCCCGGGGAGAAATCCACTATCACAACCGGACTTTCTACGCTCACCCGAATAACGTTTACACATCATAATGTCGGTTTTCAACGCTCACCGATCAACATTCACAAACACTCACAATGTCGGTTTTCAACGTTCACCGATCAACGTCTATACTCCTCACACTCAGTTTTCTAGCTCACCGAAAACTTTACCATCTCACAATATAACAAATGATTTGATCTCTACAATAGATGAGAACTCAATATAAGCTCACTCTTAATTGTTACAACTCTCACCAACCTAATTATACTATGTATGAAAATACAATAAGCTCAATGGTTGTGTGTAAATAATGAGTGAAATAAAATCAACTAAACTCAAATGTAAATACTAGCTTAATAGAAATGATAATCAACAAATAATTATAAATAAAAGCTAGAATTGAGTTTAGGAAAACTTCTCTAGATGACAAGAGAGAGAGAGAGAGAGAGAGAGAGAGAGAGAGAGATGGATTGAATCTCAAACACCAAGTGATGATCTCTTCTAGCTCTTGTGAAATTAATTTCACAAAATCAAACTCTCAATTGCTTAAAAGCTTTTTAAACAAACTTTAAACAAACTTTAAACAAAACTTAAACCCTTGTTAAAACATTCTAAAACTTGTTTAAAACACTCTCATTTTCTATGAAATGATAAATACAATGTGGTATATATAGGGTAGAAGAAAACAACCCCAAAAACCCCCAAAAAACCACTAAAAGACAAAAATCAGTAAGTTACCGTTACTGTGCAACGGTAACATTGGCGGTCGACCGTGAGAAGAAAAACTCAAAAATTGCTCTCTGGACTACGTACGGTCAACCGCCATGGTCGACCGCACTATAGAAGGGTAGACCGTGGCGGTCGACCGTACTGTAGCAAACATGCATATATAGGCAGTTTTCAGTTTTTGACAGTTCTGGAATTTTGCGTATCTGGCTTTGTAAAATCAATTAAAAATAGTAAATAAACTCCAAAAATCATGAAATTTTAAGACAATGTTATATACATGTGGATGAACATTTTAGAGAAAGAATTTCTGAAAAATAACTTCCCAGTTGAGAAAAATAAATATTTGAACACAGATAAACAGTTTCTAAAAAACTGTTAAAAACTCGGTTTTGTAAATTCAATTGAAAATAACAAAACAACTCCAAAATTAGTAAAACTTGGGTAAATGTTTATATATATGAATGTAAACATGTAAACGAAGAAATTTTTTAAATTTCATTTCCCAATTGTGAAAACTCATATACATTGCAAGTATGTCCAAAACATGAAAAGTTGATATACATGAAATTTGATGTTTTGACATAAACAAGACTTTAAAACATTTTCAAACGTTCTTATAGACTTAATAAAAGATGTATATCATTATTGTTAAGTCCATAAACCAAAAAAATAATATTTTTATAAAATTGCATATTCTATGTAAACATGAAAACCAAAAACCAAACCTTGTGTATATATATAACTATATATATATATAAACTAAAAACGTGTATGTGTGTATATGATTGAGCTTAAAGTACTAACACACATAATATAAAGCCTAAACTAAATTACCCAAGCTTGATGAAGGTCTTCAATAAGCTTGACTTGGTACACTTGTGGAAGAAGCTTGACTTGGATCTTCAACTTGAATAGCAAGGCTTCACTCCACTATTCCGCCAACCTCCATTGGATATGATCGTGAAGCTCTATTCCATCCATCCTCCAACTCGTTGTTTGCCTAGAATAAATACGAAAACGCAAACACTAGACAAACAATATTAGAAGTAAATTATTTGTTAAACATCATCAAAACAAGAAGGCCAACAATGTACATCACACCACTCTCCAAATTCTCAAAACTGGCAAATCATTTCTTTCCAGGGCACACATGATAGATCGCACTACTATCCATCGTCCACTCGGATTCCTCCGAATAGCAACCTGTAGGACTGATAGAAAGAGAATAAATAGATGAGTCAGAAAGATTACCATTCAATATAATAATGTTCGCTTCTGATGATGATTGCTTCCCTTTTCCCTTCTGCTTATTCTTCATCCAATCACTAAGCTTTGGAAAATCTTTCTATCAATGACCAGTCTCTTTACATCAAGCACACTGATCTTTACCAACTGTAGGATGCCCTACTCTAGACTGTGACTTCCCATTCTTTTAATTTGGATCCTTCCCTCTTGCGTTCCATGCCTCTGCTGTTTTGTCACTTGTAGACTTCTTATCTTTTTTCGTAGCTGATAATTCACAAATGCAGCGGTGACCTCACTATACGAAAGGGACGCCTTCCCATTAATTAGGGTAAGAATAAAGGTCTCATATTCCTCATCTGGTAAGGAACTCAACAACAATAAAGCATTATCCTCATCCTCTATCATAACATCCACATTCGTCAAATCTGTAAGAAGCTTTGTATAATGGTTCATGTGATCACTAATGGTGATTCCCTTCTTCAATTGGAAGCGATAAAGCCTCCTCTTCAAATGCAAGCGATTTTCTACACTCTTGCTTAAATACTTTCTCTTAAGGGTCTCTCAAATCTTTTTAGTCGAAGTCTCATTCATCACATCATACTTTAAATCTTGAGTCAAACATGACCTAATCACACCACACGCCGTTCTGTTCATCTTCTTCCAAACATTCTCATCAATATCATCTGGCTTGCCATCCAATTCCAAAATATCTTCTAAATTTTGCGTGTTCAGCACATCCAAAACCTCACATCTTCATAATCCAAAATTGTTCGTGCCATTAAATTTCTCCACATCTATCTTCGTAGAGTGAATATTCAAAATTTGAATGGTCTTCACGCTAGAAGCACTACCCTCAACACCTGAAGTACCTTCTTTCCCAGTCATCTTCCTCAACACACCAACAACCAATGCGGAACAAACTGAAGAATAGATCTAAAACTAAGAAAGGATAGAATTTTTACCAAAAAGATCCCACATTTAACTTCAAACGAAGCCCTAGCCGAACTTCCAAAGTGATCTACTCATCCAAATAGCCCAAGGGTAGCCCGAGTTCTGGTACCACTTGTTGTGCGCAGAAATCACTTGTTGTGCGACGAAGAACCAAACCAAACATCGAGAGAGAAGGCAACTCAAATCAAATAATAATGACACAAACTCAAACATAAAGTTTAATGTGGTTTGGCAAATTGCCTATGTCCATGGGGCAGGAAGGAGAGAGGTTTTCACTATAGAGAAAGAGAGTACAAAATAGAGATTAAAAGATCACTCAAACTAACCTCTCAAACAAAACTCTCAAATCTCTCACAAAACCCTCAAACAATTTGCTCAGAAAAGCACTCTCTTTTCTGTATTCAAAACTCTCCTTCAAGCTACCCCAAAAGTGATCCATATGATCCAATAAATCCTAAACAAATCGTGTTCCTATTTATATAAAATAAGAAATCCAAACAATGCAGGAAACCGAAGCAGGCTCAGACCCGACTCACGGTCGACCGCCGCACCACGTGCGGTCGACCGGAGAGAAGATAGAACCACACGTAAACTGATTATAGGGTCCGCGGTCGACCGTCGCGCCACTCGCGGTTGGCCGCAAAAAGTCCATAAACAATCCATGTCTTGTGCACGTTCGCGGTTGACCGCCGCGCCACTCGCGATCGACCGTGCAACATCCAAAATGTTCCCTACTTTAAAAAATCCGAACTTCGTTGCTATGTCGCCAATTCTACATTTCCTTCAAAGAAGGCCTACCTCTAAAGAATTTATAATTGCATTCGAAAGCTTTACCTCCGAGTGTATCAGATTTACCTCAGATAAACCAACAGCTGGTCATCATTCCTTGGTAGAAAACTTAGGATCAATTGAAAAATATTTAGCCAGAGTGAATTGAGCTACTGTAGCAATATAATTCTGGATGAAGCCTTGATCTGTCGAGGATTTCAGTACCTAAGCAATTGAGGGGCCTTTCCCAGGTAGCTGGTGTAGGGATGAAGATGGATTAGATGAGGATGGTGGATGGGGGTTGGACGAGGGTGATGATGGCTTCAAAAAGGATGGATCAAGTGAAATTTGGGTTCTAGGGTTCGGATTTTGTGGAGTTGATTTGGGTGGTGAAGATTTGGGCTTCCTAGAATTGGGAGGGGGAACAGTGTGGGGTCTACCATGCAGAGAATGGTTGATAGGAATGAGCTGTAGGCACCCAAAGGGGCTGAGAAAATGCAGGCTATGAACTGATGAGGAGGAATCAAAATTTGCCCCCTTCAGGAGAGAAAAGAGGAGAGAGAAAAATGACTTTAATACTTTAATGATATCAAGGCTATGATTGTGGTCATATTTGCTAAACATGTTGAAAACAAAAAGGGCTCACGAGTAAAATTTCGAATCTTGTTTATAGTATACACCCATAAGCAAAATGTGAATCCTCTTGTTGTTAAAAAAACCGAGAGGACCTATGATCACAACTCATAAGGGAACTAGTTATGGGGAAAACTTCCTAAAAGAGGCACATGGTTATTCCAAAAGCTCCCTGTATCATATAAAGAGTTCACTACTAGTACCATCAAAACAATATTTCAACATAATAATCAATTGAGAGCTCAAATAAATTTCCAAATATAAAATTTTCATTGCATTATAATGAGTTCTTTGTTGGTGTCGCCAAAATAATATTTTAGTGTATTGACAGCTAAAAGCTCATGGTATCATCTTTTTGATAATTTATTACAAAAACGAGTGGAGGAATCAACAAACTATCCAAGATCAAATTTTCTCATACTCTTTAACACATGAGCTTAAGCGGAAACTATTTTTAATTTTAAATAAAGTTGTAGACTCCTTAACTGCTGAATTTGAAAGGCAAACTATTCTTCAAATAAAGTGACAAATTTCTTACTCATGAATTTCAAAAGCAAATATATTTTCTCTTTATGTTTACTAAAAAAAGAAAGGATTATTTTCTATCCATAGTGCTAACGTAAAAGTTCAAACAAGATAGAGAGAAAAGGGTAGTTCTAGCATCAAGGAGAAGTCCATCATCATAAGTTCATTTTCTCCATAATCTTGTCCTACAAAGTTGTCATGTCAACTTTTATTCTTTCGTCATGAGCTAAATCATCATCATCTATTATTGCATGCCACCCACATCTTAACACTGATCGTGGTCACTAACCAGCATTCAATGCAAATACATTGTCTGCTGAAGTGTCATTGAATCTCTGAACTAGATCTCCTCCTTTTTGATAGACCAATCGATAACCGGGTGGTGTAGGAAACCCCAAGAAAACTTATTTGAAGAGAACAAAGACAAGGGATTTATGTGGTTTGGAATCACCTAAGTCCATGGGAATGATATGAGTCTTATTTTATTCTAGAGATTTACAAAGATACAATCTTACTTTTGATCTCTAAAGATTCCACAAGAAACTCTCTCTTCGATCTCATTAAAAGATCTCTCAAAGCTCTAGGATTCTCTTCTTAGTCCTATCTATCTCTCTTTTACAATATAAAACTCTCACTGGTTTTCCTATGGCTTGATTTACAATGAACCTCTCAAGGGTATTTATAGAGCTTTCTCCTCTCTTAAATTTATATATGACTCCTTCTTTGACTTGGATCATCAATTTTAATTCACATATAATTAGAATTTACTTTTAATTGTAATTGATTCTTTCCAATCAAATGTTATTCCCAATCTAGATCCAACTAGAATTTATTAAAATAAAAGGCTATTTTCTAACAACCTTTGTTTTAAGCTTGTATGACATCAACTCCGAACGCATCAATCCTTCATTGTAACCTCCCGCCATAAACTAGTAAAGTTGTAGAGTGTGAACACCTTTGAGAAATTACCATAAGTCCCCTCCTCCAAAGGACATTAGAGAAATCACTGCTCACACATTGATGTCAAGCCTTTTGATGAGTTGATACCAACCTTCATTGTTGTACGCTCGATGCCTGACTGTCGACTTGTGGCATAATTTTTCTTCACTCCTCCATCTGAAGTCAAACTTTTTTCCATTCTCTCTCAAAACTAAAGTTTGTTTCAAGATCTTCTTCCTCATGGTCATATTCCCTCTTGAAAATGAAGGTCCACCTTGAACATTAGTTCCTACAGACATTCGACATAAGTCATCTCCATAATTCTTTCCAACCAGGATAGGACTCCTATTGTGGTATACTACGATGACTCCTCTATGCATTAAGTTTTGGTAACCTATAGAATAAAGCACCCAAATAGATATTAGATTCTTCCTCACCTTTAATATTAGTCAAACATTCTCCAAGGCGATCATGCTTCCCCTTCTTCCTGCTATGTACTAGGGAGTCAAACCGATGTTTCAGAAGTTAATGTCCACGGTTGTTCTTACACCCGTGACATCACATATTGTGCTATCTACCATGTACATAGTCTCCTTGACTCCTTATACGAGGGAGTCAAAAAGACTTGTCTGGGAACATATATGACCTGATGTTTTAGAATTTAATATCCAACTTCCATAATAAGTGTTGTTCCCAAAAACCATCAATATCTCAACATGCTTACTTTCTTCCTCCAAAGCTGCCAACGTGTCATTCGGTTGATTTCCGATAGTACCTATTACATATAAAGTTTGGGCTACCTAATCCCCCATCTTTTACCCCTTCAACTACTCTTGTCATTTGAAGCAATCTTTCTTCACGTGATCATTCTGTTAGCAAAAGAATGTTAGCAAATAGTCTTGTATTTTAGAAAATTTTAGCAAGCTTCAATTGAGGATTGAGTTTGATTGGAAAGAATCAATTATAATTAGAATTAAATTCTAACTTAAAGAGAATTAGAATTGATAATTAAAGTTAAAAAAGGAGTCCTACATGAATTCAAGAAAGGAGAAAGCTCTATAAATACCTTCAAGAGGTTCATTGTAAATCAAACTATAGGAAAGACAAGAAGAGTTGCATATTGTAAGAGAAAAATAGAAAGAACAACTGAGAGAAACCCAAATATACTTTAGTGATCTTTTGATGAGATTGAGAGAGGGTCTTTTTTTAGAATCTTTAGAAATCATGAGAATAAATTGTACCTTATAAATCTCTAGAAGAAAAAAGACTCAAATCTCTCCCCATAGATATAGGCAATTGTGGAACCATGTAAATCTTGAGTGTTTGTCTCTTAATCTATTTTTCTATAGTTTATAGCTTTCTCTTTTGTTTGAACTAGTAGTTTCTTGGAGTTTCTACATTGCTCGGTGATTGATTGGTCTACGAAGAAGAAGGAAATCTAATTAGGTGTTCTAGTGATGCTTCTGTAGGCAAACACTTCCATATTGAAATCTGATTGGTGGCCACGATCGGTGTCGGGTTGTAGGCGGAGTGCGCCAATAATTGGTATCAGAGCTAAATTCAATAAGGGCGGTTTTATTTCTTCGAAGAAATGTTTTGATCTTGAAGGGATAGAGTTAGAAAGTTCTTCGATGATAAAAATCAAGATTGAGAAGATTGATGGTAAGAGGGCTTTCAAGTTTTGACAGAAAAGGATGGAGGCGGCCTTGATTTAACATGAACTAGATCAAGCCTTGCTAGTGAAAGTACGCTGTAGGGGGGGGTGAATATGGTATTTGCTAATCTAATCCGATTATGATGCCAAATTAAAACTACTTAACAAATATCCTAGCAATGATATAT
>BQKN01064478.1:14583-40508 GCA_022839385.1 Asparagus kiusianus | reverse complement strand
ATATATATATATATATATATATATATATATATATATATATATATATAATTTTATTTTATTTGTTATAAAATAATAAGAAACTCTCAAATGAGAGAAGAATAAATTATTTTTAGTATTATGAGACAAAACACAAAGATGTAGAATAAATGATTAAACATAAAAAATTCATGCTCTACATCACTCCTACCTTATTGCTGAACAGTCTACCTCGGATTTTAACAAAGTCTAAAATGATGATCTCAAAAATGTGCTTAAACTCTACATTCTCCCAAGGTTTCAATAATTTTTGTATCAATTGAAGGTAAGTATCATTGATTTCATGTATTTTTAATTTCTTATTGAACTTAGATTATTTATTTATGAAGGTTTGTTCTCTAATAACCAATTCTTCTTTAAAAATTTCCTCAACCCTAAGATTCATGGTTGATGTATGAAAATTTAGTTGTTGTTTGTTTTCCAAGAATCTAAGTTCATCAACAAAGAATTCTTCAAAAGTTGGTTTAAAAAATCATGTATTTAACACAATTTCCTCGTTTTGAAATACCTGATCTGATTTTTCTAATATTTTCAGCTCCTTGCCAAAGATTTCCTTAAAACCAAGATCTGACTCATTCTCTTCTTCTTCTTTTGGTCTTTTTTGAATGTAATTTATTTCTAGAGATTGATCATTTGGTTGGTACCCTGGATTAAAAATGTTGAGATCAGCAGTTAAATTTCTAAATGACAGCTTCATTTGACCAGTTCTATAGTTGATGAGAGCATTAGAAGTGGCTAAAAACAGTCTTCCTAAGATGACAAGTATTTATCCTTTGGGATTAGAAACGGGTTGTGTTAAAAGACTATAAAATCCACTAGAAAAATAAAATCTCCAACCTTAATCAGAACATCCTCTATCTCACGTATAGGGACTTTGACAGATCTATCAGCTAACTGCAATGTGTATCTGGTTGGTTTCAGTTTAACTACGCCTAGTTATTGGTAGACTGAATAAGGAAACAAATTAACACTGGCCTCTATGTCTAAAAGAGTCTTATCAATGTAAGCATTTATAATGACACATGAAGTTATGGGACAACCTGGATCTTTACATTTTAAAGGTATAGGATTTGAGACCATATCACTAATATTGGTAGTCAAAAAGACTTTTTTTGGAACATTTGTTCTTCTCTTCTTAGTACACAAATCTTTTAAAATTTTTACATAGAAGGGATTTGTTCAATTACATCTAACAGAGGAATGTTGACTTTAACCATCTTAAAAGTTTCTAGGATCTTCTCCTCCTGAGGGGAGTGTTTCTAGTCCTGAGTCTATCTAGAAAGGGAGCAACTGGTTTAAACCTATCAAAATTAGGCTTAGGTTCAGGTTCGGGTTCTTGGTCATTGAAAATGGGTGATTTCTAAATAGAGTTATCAGAAGGAGAACGAATTTATTCTGATTCAAGAGTTTATCTTGGAGGTGTTCTAACTTGATCATCGACCTGTTTTTCTGACCGTAGTGAATGAATTGCATTCACTTGAGCTTCTAGGATGAACTAGATCATGTGTCATTAGTTTTGATTTTCGAATAGTTTCCCTGATTCTATGCAAAGTTTGGGTGATTTCTCTAACCTAGATTGTAGGTTAGAAAAAATTAATCATTCACAGAACGTTGGAATGCAGCATTAACCTGTTTTAGGGGTTGATTATTTTCTAAGAGAGGATATTCCTCTGAAATATGGGATGGAGAAAGACAGTTATGACAAGCTAAGGTAGAAACTTGATTGATTTGAGTTGGGGCTCATTCTTTGTTTATAGTTCTTCTAATCTACGCATGTTTATAGCCATCTTTGCTTCAGAGGCAATGTTTGTCTCTAGGGACAAACCACTGGATTTGAGTTAGGGAAGTGATGAAACTCTGTCATCATAGTATTCCCATTGCATGGTTTTCTCAAATAAACTCTCTAAAAATTTCCAAGCTTCGTCACTAATTTTCTTCATAAAATCCACTTAACATGTTGATTTTAAGGAAGTTTTTAAAGAATAATCTAATCATTCATAGATGATTTGGCATAATCGCCATTTTTCAAGATCGTGGTGAGAACATTGGATAATGAGATCTTTAAATATGTCAAAATACTTTTAGAATATCTCACCCGAGAAATTTTAAAATTCATGATGTTGTTTCTAAACTTAACCGTTTTGTGGATAGAGAAAATTTCTTCAGAAAAACGATAATAAATCCATCCCAAGTTGAGATAGAATTCATGGGTAATCTATACAACCATTTATTAGCTTTATCCTTAAGAGCAAATGGAATAAATTGAAGCTTGATCGCATTCTCAGATAGTTCACTAATATTAATCATAAGACAAACTTCCTCAAACTTGGAGATAAAGATATACGTGTCTTCGGTTTTATTTCCTAAGAATTTTGGAAGCATGTTTATATAATGCAGTCTAAGCTCAAAATTAGTTCCATTGACTTCAGGCAGCTTAATGCAAGATGAGATTGCATTCCTAATTGGGTAACACATATCTTGAAGAACCAGTGGATTAAGATTATCTATATCTTTAAAAAATTATTCAAAATGGATAAACAATTGATATTATCCCTAATCCAACCTTGCATACACCAAAAAAATTCTAAGAAAAATAGAAGTTAGTTTTTTTAAAAGCAGTACTAAAAATTTCTAAAAGATAATGAGAAGGAGGAGAAACAGAAAGGAAAAACATAACAAAAACAAATAAAAAATAATCACTTGTGTCAATCACTCCAAATTATAGGATTAAACCTAAACTCAGCTAGACCAACTCTAAAAACTCCCTTAGTGAAAAGATTAAAATTTACTCGGTCAATTAGCCAGGTAAGGATAGTACTAGAGAGAGATCAAAGATCAATTAAGTACCTCGTTCTTTGTGGAGAGCTTTACATAACCCCTAAACCTTACCTTAGACACCAACTAATTCAAGTAAACTTGAACCGGTTCACTTAGAATTTTTTTTTTGTTCTTTAATAAGCTCGAATCCTTAGGGATCAACATCTAATGAGTTTTAAAAGGCTTAGCTTTGTGTAGTGGGAAATTAGTGATTTGGGGGCTAAGGAAAGGGTGATGAAATCCCTCACCTTATCTTGATTAATGGGTTTTTCCCTTAAGAATATTTTCAAGTGCTGTCAAATAAGGATGCTCAAATCACTTTGGTGAATTCCTACCACTATATGCAATGCAACCCTAGGAATTAAAAGCAACTACAAAAGGATGGTAAAATAAAATCTTTTTATTTTTTAATTAAGGTTAATAATCAAACAAATGTGAGAAAGGGAGGTCTTGTTTGAATCTATTATCTTGTTAGTAAATGTCCAAGTGGAGGGTAAATTTTATTATGGCTGACAAAATAATTTTTTTTCTTTTTAGATCCTAATTGTCTCTAATTGTGAGAAACTAACTAAAATGGTGGAATTAAAAATACTAGAAAGAAGAGTTACAAAAAATAAATCTTTAAATCCTCGATCTCTAATCCTCGATCTTCAATCTCTAAGTGGTTCCTTTACAAGAAAACACACAAATTAAAGAACCAAAATAAATTAAATCCTACTTATAAGCACCTTCCCCGGTAACAGCGCCAAAAACTTGATGGGGCATAAAAGTATACATCTAAAGTTGCAAGTGCACAACCATCTGGTTATAATATAAAAAGTTATCGATCCCACGAGGAAGGTATTTGTAGGAGATGTTTGCCTTCTTGTTTTGATGATGTTTAACAAATAATTTACTTCTAATGTTGTTTGTCTAGTGTTTGTATAATTATATTTATTGTAGACAAACAACATGTTGGAGGATGGATGGAATTACACTTCAACGAACATATCCAATGGAGGTTGGTGGAATAGTGGTTGAAGCCTATACAATTCAAGTTAAAGATCCAATTACAAGCTTCAACCAAGTTTACCAAGTTGAGCTACAATGAAGATCAAGATCAAGCTTGGGTAACATTAGTTTAGGTTTTATATTATGTGTGTTAGTACTTTAAGCTCAATATTATACACGCACATTATATTGGTTTCCATGTATATATAGTTTCATATATACATATATATTTGGTTTCCATGTATATATATAGTTATATATATACATACATAGTTTTGAGTTTTCATGTTTATAAATATGAGATTACATATTTCATACTTATTATTGTGTTTTAGAAAATATTGCATAGAATATGTATATTTGTGAAAATATTGTGTTTCTAGTTTATAGACTTCATAACAACATTTTATATCCTTTATTAAGTCTATAAGAACGTTTGAAAATGTTTCAAAGTTGTGTTTATGTCAAAACATCAAATTTCATGTATATCAACTTTTTATGTTTTGGACATACTTGCAAAATACATGAGTTTTCACAATTAGGAAATTCAATTTGAAAATTTTCTTCATTTACATGTTTATATTCATATATACAAACATTTCCCTAAATTTTACTAATTTTGGAGTTGTTTTGTTATTTTCAATTGAATTTACAAAATCGAGTTTTCAGAAGTTTTTTAGAAACTGTGTATCTGTGTTCAAACATTTATTTATCTCAACTAGGAAGTGATTTTTCATAAATACTTTCTTTAAAATATTCATCTACATGTTTAAAACCTTTCTTAAAAATTTCATGATTTTTGGAATTAATTTACTATTTTTAATTGATTTTACAAAGTCAGATACGCAAAATTTCAGAACTGTCAAAATCTGGAAACTCCTTGTGCACGTTTGCTACAGTGCTGGTGGACCCGGAGTGTCACCGCGGTCGACCGCGAAAAGTCCGGAGAGTATTTTTTTACTGTTGTGAACAGTGTGGTCGACCGGCCTTAGCACTGCGATCGACCGCGTAGTATACCGTTACACAGTAACGGCTAGTTCTGATTTTTGTTTATTTTAATGTTTTTAGGATGTTTTTATTGGCTTTTGGGGTTGTTTCATGAGCCTATATATACCCCATGCCCTTATACTTCTAAGAAAACTTAATAAATATTTTAAACAAGTTTAAAGAGTTTTAAACAAGGGTTTAAGTTTGGTTTAAGTTTGTTTAAGAAGCTTTTAAGCAAATTGAGGGTTTGAGTTTGTGAAATCAATTTCACAAGAGTTTGAGGAGATCATCTATTGGAGTTTGAGCATCCAACTATTCTCGCTCCATCTCTTGTCATTTATTGGAGAAGTTTTCTAAAATCAATCTAGCTTTACATTTTATTGTTTGATTATCATTTTATTAAGCTAGTATTTTATTGAGTTTAGTTAATTTTATTTATCTCTTTATACACACACAACCATTGAGCTTATTGTATTTTCATACATTGTATAATTGGGTTGTGGGATTGTGTAACTTAGAGAGTGAGCTTCCAATTCGTTCTCATCCATTGTAGAGAACAAACAGTTTGTATTTATGCTTAATTTGTGAGGTTCACTTTGTAATATACTAGTACACCAAGAGGAGTGTGTGGTGAGAGATGGGGTCATCCCAAGAGGAGTGGGGTAGGTGGTAATACCTAAAGAGAGGTTGTAATTTCTAACACTTGATGTGGTAGTTAGTCTAGTTACATTGTGAGTGTTGTAAAGTTTTTGGTAAACTAGAAAATCGAGTGTGAGGTGTAAACGTTATTCGGGTGAGCGTAGAAAACCCGATTGTGATAGTGAAGATCTCCTCGAGGTGAGGAGCGGAGACGTAGGTCGTGGAGACCAAACTCCGTGATCATATCGTTTGTTTGTGTTTGTCTTTGGCGTTCATTTATATTCGTGCTTATTGTTTATATCGCCTTTGTCAAGTGCTCTTTCTTTATATTGCCCACTATCTTATTTATCTTGTTTATGTTTATTTCACTCTTGTGTTACTTGTATATCCTTGCACATATATTGTTCATATCTCATTTGCTAGGATATTTGTTAATAAGTTTTAATTTGACATAAATCGGATTAGATTAGCATAAACCCTATTCACCCTCCTCTAGGGTTCTTTCCTAGTGGCATTAGGATCTAACAGGAGAAAATTAAAATCGGTTCTTATGTTGTGTGTGTGACAATTAGGAGTGATGAATGTGATTGTGGAGAGATAGAGAGAGTGAGAGTGATTGTATATAAATAAAAACAAAACGAGATTAAGAGTCAAGAGATAAAGAGTGAATGTGATAAAGTGTAAATATAAACAAAACTAACAAAATGAAAGAAATAAAAATGAAGGAAATAAAATCAAAAAATAAATGAGAGAAAAATTAAGAATAAAGAGGAAAATAAAGAAAGTAAAAGACGAAGAATTCAATTAGAGATATGAGGAATCTAGAATTGAATCCACTGGCTAGTTTAATATAATTTCTAGAGTTCCCACAAGTATTAGTTCCATATCTTTAAAAAAAGGACAATTCCCTAGAGGGTTCTAGCCTCAACACGAATCAAAGAAAAAAAAATAAAAATAAAAACTAATCCCAAATGGGTTCTAGCCTCAAGGTGAATAGTGCAAAAAAATAAAGTCTAAACTACAAAATAAATTGTAAAAATCTAAACTACAAAATAAATACAAGAATTTAAAGAAAGGAAGTAAATATATGAAAGTAAATCTACCCTACAAGCAAGAAAATAAATCTAAGGCAAGAGGATTCTAGCCTTTTGGCTATTTAAATAAGAAAAGAAAGCAAATGATAAATTTATTAACAAAGAGAAAATTTACATCCCAAGAGGGTTTTAGCCTCAAGATGATAGCAAACATTCATCTTGATCTTCATCTTCATCTCACTTTCATCTTCATAATCAAAAAAAGAGGAAAAAAGAAAAATATGAAGAGGTGAAAAATATTTCTTTATTAATTATAATAAAAAGTTACAATTTGAAAGGTCTTCTTAATTAAGAATAACCCTCATCTCCAAAAGGCGATTTTACAAAATATTTCACAATTGAACCTCTCACTCTCTACCCCTATTTATAGAGTATTACAACAAATATCAACCATTGGATAAAAATTGATCCCTAAGTTTATCAATTTCAGCCTTTAATCCATAACAGTAAACTTGGTATCGACACTGCTATCGATATATATGTATCGTTACCACTATCGATATGGTTGTTCTTTGGATGATTTTCTCTTGTGTGTATGGGCTAGGACTTCTTGGGCTTTTTGAGAGATGAGATGTTGAGTTCTTTTGGGCTTTTATTCATTAACCTACAATTAAAATAAAACATGTTTATTAGTGATATTTTTGTTTAAATCAAATAGATAATGAGAGTATAAAAATATTAAAAATGTGATTATCAGTTGAGAATCAACTTAACAAAATTATCAGAAGTGTCAGATTTGACCGTGGTGGTGAGTATTATAGCAGGCATGACGGTTCAGGTGAATAAACGTCTGGGACAATTTGCTAAATTCCTAGATGAGTGCGATATTATCCCACAATACACTATGCCTAGTTCTCCTACCATTAATGGTATTTCCAAAAGACGAAACAAAATGCTTAAGGACATGGTAAGGAGTATGATTAGTCATTCCAACTTACCGAAATCTCTCTAGGGAGAAGCATTAAAGACTGTAGCTTACATACTCAATAGAGTATCCATAAAAGCAACTGTCAAAACTCCTTATGAACTTTGGACGGGCAAAAAGTCTAGTCTGAAGCATTTGTACATTTGGGGATGTCCAGCTGAGGCTAGGCCTTATAAGCCACATGAAAAGAAACTGGACTCTAGGACGGTCAGCTGCTACTTTGTTAGTTACTTTGAGAGATCCAGGGTTACAAGTTTTATGATCCTACTTCCAAGTCAATATTTGAGACGGAAAACACTCGGTTCTTTGAGGATGTTGCGTTCTTAGGGAGAGATAAGGTTAAGGACTTTGTCTTTGAAGAGGAATATGTTAATATTCCCATAGCTCCTATTGACATTGATCAGGCTTCTATTCTTAACACTGTTCAAGAAATAGATCCAAATCAAGACAATGTCATAGAACCTTCCGTTTCAGAAATTGTTTCAGAAGAACAAACTCTACCACCTCAAGAAACTGTACCATTAAGAAGATCCACAAGAGAAAGGAGAAGTGTGGTTCCAAATAATTACATTATATTTCTTCAAGAACATGTGGATAACATCGGTATGATGAAAGATGATCCAATCAACTTCCGTCAAACCATGGAAAGTTCTATATCTCAACAGTGGATTGATACCATGAATGAGGAGATAAAGTCTATGAAGGACAATAACATCTGGGATCTTGCCCTGTTACCTGAAGATGTGAAGCTCATTGGTTGTAAATGTATATTTCAAACTAAAAGGGACTTGAAAGGCAATGTGGAGAGGTACAAAGCTCGTCTTGTCACTAAAGGCTTTACACAGAAAGAAGGCATCAACTATAAATAGACTTTTCTCCTGTTTCATCAAAAGACTCTTTGAGGACAATAATGACACTTGTGGCATATTTTCACCTTGAGCTATATTAGATGGATGTAAGGCTGTGTTTCTCAATGGCGACATTGATGAAATAATTTATATGGTATAGCCAAATAACTTTATGTCGGGAGATGAAAAGAAGATGGTTTGCAAATTGAAGAAATCCATGTATGGGCTTAAGTAAGCTTCTCGTCAGTGGTATTACAAGTTTTATCAAGTTATCATCTCATTCGGTTTTGAGATAAATATAGTCGATGATTGTGTATACCACAAGTCCAGTGGGAGTAAACATATTTTTCTAGTTTCATATGTCGATGACATATTGCTTGCTAGCAATGATATAGGCTTATTGCACGAAACCAAGAGATTTCTATCAAGGAAATTTGATATGAAAGATCTTGGGGACGTATCTTTTGTATTGGGCATACAGATACACCGAGATCGCTCTCGGGATATACTTAGGTTATCACAAAAAAACTATATCGAGAAAGTTCTTAAGAGATTTAGCATGCACAATTATAAACCATGTGACACTCATGTGGCTAAGGGAGATAAATTCAATCTCAATCAATGCCCCTAAGAATAATTTTGAGATTAAAGAGATACAACAGATGCTTATGCGTCAGCAATGGGGAGTCTAATGTATGCTCAAGTGTGTACGCGTCCAAATATTAGGTACATGGTTGGAATGTTGGGCAGGTACTTAAGTAATCATGGAATGGATCACTAGAAAGCAGCCAAACGAGTCTTGAGGTATTTGTAGAGAATAAAAAAATACATGCTTACATATCAAAGATCAGACCAGTTAGAAATCGTTGGGTATTCTGACTTCGATTTTATTGGATGCTAAGATAGTATGGAATCTACTTCAGGCTATATCTACCTGCTTGCTGGGGGAGCTATCTCTTGGAAGAGTACTAAGCAAACACTCACAACTTCATCCACCAGGGTAGCTGAGTTTATAGCATGTTATGAGGCATCTAATCATGGAAAATGGCTGGAAATTTTGTTATTGGGATACGAATTGCAGATGGCATTGAAACGCTACTTAAATTATTTTGTGATAATAAGTCAACAGTGTTATATTCCAATAATAACAGGAGATCGACGAAGTCGAAACATATAAATATCAATTCCTAGTTGTTAAAGAAAGAGTTCAGAGTGGACTTGTGTCTATAGATCACATTGGGACTTACTCCATGATTGCGGATCCGCTGACTAATGGATTACCACCCAAGGTCTTTCATGATCACACTGCTCATATGGATGTTTTATCTTTTCAGGATATGTCATTTTAGTGGGAGTTTGTATTTAAGATTCTTTTATTTGTAGACAAATTTGTTATGATTTTATGGATATTGTATGGTTATTTACTACAGTATAAACTATTCAGTTCATATTCACTCTGATTTTTGGTAAGTTTTGATCTCACTAAAGTTTTTAAGGTGGACCAGTTGGAAATAAGCATGTTAAAATCACACTACAAGAAATTTACATGTTACACATCCATGTTTGATCTGTGTTATTGGTTGTATTGATATACGTGACCATTGATGGGTTTAGTTACGATAAATAGAATGAAGATTGCCTTGATCCTATGTTAATACAACTAATGGACGAGATTGTTAAAGATGCTATTATTTGATAGCAAAATTCATGAGCTCATATGGTTATATCATAATTCATATTTATATAGTAATATATATGACCCAAGTGGGAGATTGTTGGATTTATATCCAATGATGGGACAATATATTAAATAAATGTGCATGGCATGCTATCAATTAAAGTTAGCTCATTAAAGTGGTCTAATTTAGGGTTTGAGATTTTAATGCATAATTAAAATATGGATCTTCTATGTGTAGAAACCAAAATATAATTATTAATTCTACGATGGACTAAATTGATAATTATGAATAAATGAATTCAGTTATAAATAGGGGAGCACAATCTCTTTCAGATTTCTCATCTTCAGAAAGACTAGAGTTTCTCTAAAGAAGATATATACATAGAATATTTGGAAGATCTACATCTCAAAACTCAAGAATCACATCTCACTACATGGATTCAGGTATGGCTCCACAACTTCTATTGTATCTTAATAAATTGACATGAACAATCTTGGGATTGATTAGGGTTTCATCTCTTCAAGCAAAAGTTTATCTTTTATTAATCTAACATCTGAATCTTTTCTATTTTATTTAATTTCTTTTAAAATTTATATAATATATCTCAGTCCTCACTCTTTTCTTAGAAAACTATAAGAAATAATATTACTTTGAAACTTAAATTAATTACTTTTTCTTTTCAACTCCCTTCTCTGTTTCATACAATATGCATAAAGAATATTTTTAAAACTAATAAAATATTTAATTTTTTAACATGTTAGAAATAGATTTTTGATATCTATTCTAATTTATGGTATCTTCAAAAAAAATTAACTCCAATATTTTTTAATTAAAGATAAATATTAGAAAATTTTAAAATTCCAATTTGGTCAAGAAATGCATTCTCCTCTAACATTACACAGGCAACC
Source organism: Asparagus kiusianus (assembly GCA_022839385.1). NCBI lineage: Eukaryota > Viridiplantae > Streptophyta > Magnoliopsida > Asparagales > Asparagaceae > Asparagus > Asparagus kiusianus. The sequence goes on along the minus strand of BQKN01064478.1, from coordinate 29,585 downwards.
CGTGTGTGAACATGTATGTAATTTCTTTTTACGGATGTTTACAAATAGCTTAATCATTATTTGGCTTCCCTTTTTCTCAAAGTCGTAATCTTTAGATAATTGAGCAATTTCAAAAGTGCCATATTAACTATCCAATTTGGAAATTCTTTGGAGAATGCACTAAGCTTTGGACAGGAGGTATGCTTGGATTCTTTGTTTTAGTTAGTAATTAAAAATATTTGATTTTTTTTTCATTCAGAATTACTGAAGTGATACAAACTTGGATAGAATGAGAAGTTTAAAAAGAGATTGTAGGCTTACAAAAATGAAAAGGCGGGTTGAGGTTCGGAATGATAGAATGCAAATTTCAGTTTATTATTCAAGATTAGTTGTTGGTATTTATTCATGAAATTTGATTAGTCTTTCATGTGCAAGTTATAATTGTGTTTTCGTTAACAATATTGTTGAACGTATCTTAATATTGTAATATAATTTGGCTCCTTATAAAATTTTAGACAATTATCATCTATACAATACAATAAAACAAAAACCCTGTAGTGACTTAACTATTAACCTTCTCCACAATCAAATAGTAAAATTCATATCTATCAAAGTTGTATTGCAATTATAATGCCCTTGACATTCATTACCTTCCAAGTTCTCTAAGCTTCTCTTCTCCGTTCATGTTGTACCTTAGAGTTGCATTTTCTTTTCCATATTGCTACCATAATTTGTATTTTATATATCAATGAAGAACCCATTGAGAGATGCAAAATGGAATTGGGTTAAGTGGGCGATTCAGTATAATTGTCTTAGGCTCCCCTCTTTTGTGCAATAACAACTTGCCACTATAAGATCTCCCGCTGTGAACTTATATGGTAATCTAATTAACTATTTTAAATCCAATTTGTCTTAACTAGACCTCTACTAAATATGCAAATAGAGTTAGCATTCATTAGTTGAACCCAATTGATTATGTAATATATTATGACTCTCTCATTATAACATTAGAAATAATTTATCTTTCAAAATTAAGGGGTTTTTCTCATAAAAAATAGGATAATCGAATTAAACTATATCATTAGAACTAAAAAACAGTTTGTTGTTGTAAAGTAGGCTAATATATGTTGAAGGAGAAAGTATTACAATATTCACATATGTAAGAAATAATATTTTATTTGTAAAAAATATTGATAATTATGTACTATATCCAAGTTATATGTAACTTTAAAAGTAAAAAAATATCTTTTAAAAAATAAGAATTACGATATTTGACCACATTTGACGCACCTACATTCCACCTAGTGTTAAATGAATGAGAGAGAGAGAGAGAAAGGAGAGCGAATACTTTTACTTGAACTTTGTTGTCATTAGAAGCCGAACCTATGGATTATATATATATGTAACCTGATGCAAATTCTAATCCTGTTTCTAATCAATTATCATCCTAAGTAAATTCAAACAAATATATAGAGATTTTAATCCTATTTAAACCCTTAAAAATGATAGAAAGTCTAATCCAAAACAAATTCGAATTTGAATCCTAACCCTGATTAATAAAAACAAAGATGACAGAAGCTTTTACCCTAATCATATTCTGATGCCAAACAAGTTCAAGCAAAGAGATCCCAAGCCTAATCAAGTTCAAATTTTAATCTTAATCAAATTCAAACAAAGATGATAGAAATTCTAGTCTAAAGGTTAGGTGCACAGGTGAAAATAAAGTGGGTCAAATTAATTCAATTTTCTTTATGCAGTACAGCTTCAAATTATCTGCAAGTTACATATGTAGATATGCTTTAATTAAGTTAATCTCAACCAAAATCAACATGAAGTAAATAAATACAAAATTATTTACTGAACAAAGTTCCACAGAATGTGAGGTTTATACATATTATTATCCCGAAGGTTGCATAGAATCCTGGCCGACGAAGTTCCAACTACTTAAGCACATTAAGAAGGAGAAAATAGGTACACATGAACAGCAAATAGAATATATAAACTTATCGAGAAAAAGAGTGTATTTCCTGCAAGTAACCACATCAGCGAAGGCAAGTTTCAGCTGGAGACACGTACATTCATACATACGGTCAAATCAAACCTATACACAAGAAATCATATATGAAGATTAAACCATTGCCAATATATACATATTCTCGAGGTGAAAAAAACCACAGACGTCCATAAAACCAATGGAACTAGCTACATATACATCTACTTTCGGATATTCAAATTAAACTAATAACTCATGTACGCCGATAGAAGAATTAGCTTATAAAACACACTTCAAAACTGCAATATGAACAGTAATATAGTGCCCTTTTCCCCCAAGCAATCTTAAACACAGGCTTCTAATCATAAAAAATTTACAAGAGCAAATAAAGCGAAAAAGAAGAACGTAATTACCGGCAGCTTGAAGATTATGCTGCTCAAAAACTACAAACTGAAAGTTTAAAGCTGTTCTCCGATGTACATAGAGCTCAGTGGCCAAATTGTTCTTCAACTTTGTACAGCGATGCTGAGCTCTAGTGGAACAAGAGATGTACACTTCCTTCACCAACAAATATCTCCAGAGAAATACAATTTCAGTTGGCCAAAGAATCGAAAGAATATATAACAAATCAAAGGGGGTTAAAATCACAAAACTCTGCTCATTGCCTGCACACTTCACTAATCTGAAAACATCTCTTCAGGATCCTCAGATCTCGCCGAGGGATCATTTTCTAACTCTGTATCATTCAATGATGATTTTGCTTGAAGCGAATTCTCTTCATCATCAAAATCAGGCAACTCAGGCTCCTCATCAGCATCACGACTGTCATCCTCACCATCATGGTTATCGACATCATGATTATATGCTGGTTCACTAATAAATTTGCTTAAACCCTCTTTTCTTCCGCTGCTATTAACCCTGAGCGGATTCTGTGTAGTGGAATTTTTTTTTGCTTCAGAGTTCTCACATATACAAGTTGAGGGGTTTTCATGGAATTCTCCTCTGCCAGGTCTTATCTCCTTAGGTTCACCCATGAATCCTCTTTGATAAGTGCGAACCTTGGAAGAAAATGCTTCCCATGTTAGGTTAGAACGGTTTAGAAACAGAGAGTTCAGTTTTTTAGCATTCGGACGTATGGTTCTCTTGTGCCCAAAATATCTCCTGCAGAGATAAGAAAATAGGTACACACATGTAAATGCAGATATTCTAAGAAAAAGGTCAATTGCGGATAGACCCCCTCTACTATTGCCCCATTGCAGATAGACCCCCTGTGGTTCAATTTTTGCAGATAGACCCCCCTCAGTGAGATTTTCTGACTTCTTTACACAAGAAAAAAAACTATAACTTTTCAACTAATCGACCTCATAAGGTAAAAGAGTCAAAAAAAATTCACTCAGGTTTCTATCTGTAATTGGGAATTGTACAAGTGTCTCTGTCTGCAATTGGGAAATAGAACAGGGGTGTCAATTTGCAATTAACCCTTTCAGAAGAGGTACAACAAGGTATCCAATCAATTGTTATCATTACGGAGTATGAAGGCATACCTTCGCCCTGCTAGAATTCTGGCCATATTACCATTATTGTTTGTTACAAACGCATCGCTTTCATCACAAACAATAAAATCAAGAGCAGCCATGCGAGAGGAAAATGAGGAAAATGGTTCTAACTCCTCCTTGCTTGCTATAGTTTCTTTAGAATGGAAATTGGGGAATAATGCTTTCAGCGGTGCCAATGTCTCTTCACCACCATATACTTCACCAGATGCTACATAAATGTGAACATCGTTTCCATAGCCAAGTGCCCTCAGCATTAGGCCTACCTCTTCTGGAGTTAGTGGACATTTTCCATGCCTCCGTTCTTTCTCTGGATTGGTTATCTACACATGAAAGCCTAGGTTTAGACACGAAGAAAACAATAAATTCTTTTTAAGAATGTTAGTGTCCTTACATGTAAAGTTTTCCATCTCTTGCGTATTGCACCCAATTCTCTTCTTTCTTTTTCTCCTCCACCATAATAGCATCCAGAAAATGCTAGCATATCAGGTTCAAATCTGAAATGATAAACATCCTTATAAATCACAGAATTTGCAGTATCTTGTCTCTCATGCTATGAGTTAGGATGGGGGGAAAACACAGCTTCAGAAGCCTGTGACGCTTTCACCCAAACAAAGCAAAAACTCAATTGGAACTATGAATAAAAATGAATATCTGAAATAACTGACCTCCATACCATATACTGGGACATATTTAGCCAATTTTGCCAATAAAAATGTCTGATCGAGTATAAAATTCATATTCCCCAACCAATATACATTTGTAAGCAGTGGATTAGACTAGCATAGCATCTTCTCCATTAAATATATGATGTAAGTTTCTATAAGCGTGTATCCGAGCCATTCTGGTGATTTTCACGTGAAAACTAGTCATCACAATAAGCAATTTCAGAACTCCATAGTGAGCCATTTTAGGACGATCCACACTGTTATCCGTCTAAAATAGCATAGAAATGAGCAAATGATTGAAACTTTTTCCTGTAAATCACCCATGAGATGCCAGGCAATAGCATTTTGCGTGTTTGCATGATTGTGTACGTGTGCACGTGTGTTCTTTATGTGTGTGCGTGTAAGAGCACGTTGTTGATACATGTCTAGAAGCACTTTAAAAAGATGATTTTTGGATAATCACAGTTTTCGTCCTGTTTACGTAACTAAATGAGAAACTAGTTTAAAATTATCCAATTGACTTGGGTCCAAACAAGTCGCGGATATACATTACATGAGTACAAAGAAAAATAAATTTTTGTGAGCCCTTAAGGTATAATTTACATTGCATTAAAAAAGATGGGACCATTTTCTGTAAAATTTCAAGATGTATCAGTTATTTAATGTATTTGCCATAAAATCACTATATTTATGCTCCATAATAAAGTTGACAGTGAGTTGATTGAAATTCTAGGGGACACTTTCTCCAAAATTTCTTAATATCAATTACGTTACATAGAATCTCTGCATTATATCAATTTTAAAAAAGTAGAGAGAGCCAGCAATGCAGTGAACAATTTCTGCAAGATTTACTAATGTCTCAATTATTTTCCTAGAACTCTATGCATCCATAGTCAATTTAAATAAAGTCTTCTCCAAAAAATTTATTTTCCCTAATTACCTGTTTCTAAAAGTTTTTCTTCTGCAAATATCACCAATTTATCTAAGTTCTTATCGAAAAAATATTTATTTTCCCAAGAGTTTAAGAGTGTTGGACAACGTTTACTGCAAGTCAAAAATGTATCTTAATAGTATAATAAAGTGAGTGTGATAAATGTTAACTATGCAATAGACAGCGCATTATAGACTCCAGTCCATATCCGGAGAAGTTTCCTGTGTGTGTGTAGTGTATTGGTGATTATGAAAGCATTTCCAAGGAGCTTTAACTCAAGACTTTAACTGATTGAGTTGAGAATCTAACTTAGACTAGGGGATTTGAGCACAGCTATAAGAAAGATATAGCATGATATATGAAAAGATCCATTGTCCTCTTTTCCTAATAAGACTCCGGAGCTAAGACATGCTGGAGGATAAGTAGCAAATTTTTTCTGTACTACAACTAAAGGAACATGATGAGGCTCACCGAAGGTGAAGGGCAATAAAATGCTTGCTTCTTGCCCTCATTCTGCCGACCAATATCTCCCCCATTTTTCGAATTTGGCTGGTGAATCTCAAAGCATGATAATTTACCCTGCACCGTAACTTCTGCAAATCTGTCTGCAATCTATTTGCAAGCCTATAATCAAACTTTGAAAGCTGAACAGCCTGCAGCACAATTTCACAAGGATAAACTCAGTCAATATTTACACAATAAGATACGACATGATCAAGACTAGCTAAATGAAATATAAGAAACCAGTAAATATAGAAGACATACTGGAAATAGGGTCAGAAAACTAATACACTTACACTACAATAACAAGTCATAGAGAGCTTAGTATATCCAGGTCAAAGGATGAAGAGAGCAACTGTTTATAAAGTACCTAATAAATACTCCTCATTACATCTATCAGAAGTTTCATGACTAACCTCAATCTACTTGAAAGCTCTATTGCTTTTATTCGAAATCTGCTAATAAACACAGAAAGTACCTAACTTTCATGCAAATCCTTTGAGGGATGCATGAGATCCTTCTAATTTTTTCGCATCAAGTGCCAGTAATCATACCTATCTAGTTAATCTTTTCACTATTCTTGATAGGGTATACACAGAACACATGAAGCAGAAAACGAAGGTTTGCTACTAGGGGTGCAAAATGGTCCTGATTTATCTGGACCGACCGCAACCGTATCCGCTTAGAAAGCAGATATGGTAGGGAAAAATTAAAACCGGTCAGATATGGTTTCGGATACGGTTACAGTTAAGATTTTTTTATTCGGATACGGTTTCGGATACGGTTATCAGGTCGAAATTACGGATACGGTCCGGATATCTGGATATTTGCAATGGGCTAAGTATAGTACTTGTATTGGGTCGGGTCTATAACATATACTTATGTTATTCGCAATCCGACCCAAATTCAACTCAAAAGAACTCTAGAGACTAGAGTCAGCACTGTAGACCCAAACTCTTAGTCTTCTTTCCAAATCGCAACCCGCCTCCGCCTCCAAGCCGCCTCCGAGCTCCGCCTCCGCCTCCAGCTCCGCCTCCGCCTCCAAGCCTCCTCCCACCTCCACCTCCGCCTTCGCGTCACGCTCCGTCTCCACCTCCGCCTTCAAGCCGCCTCCTGGCTCCACCTCCACCTCCGCCTCCCTCCGCCTCTAAGCCGCCTCCGAGCTCCACCTCCGCCTTCGCCTCCGCCTCTTCGCGGCTCAACTCTTCAAGAAGTCTGCGGCCGCCTTATCCTCTTGATTGACGTGATGACGACCATCAACGACGTCCAACCTCCTCTTCTCCTCCTCAATTTGGTATATCACTAACGTGAATTTATAACCCTAAGCCCTAATTTTTATTTTTTGATAAAAACCATAATTTCTAGCATTTGTTGACTGAATTGAAAAGCCCTAATTTATTTGATAAAAATCTCTAACCTATTAGTCCTAATTGTTTTTAGTTGCATATATGATTGTAATTTGCATTATTATATATATTTTTTGTTTAATTAAGTTTATAAATTTCAATGAATAGGTATTAGAATCATGTCGTCTAATCCATCAGTTCAAGCTTCTAACGAAGAACCCGGTCTATGAGGTAACTTGTCTTACTTTGCGAGTTATTAAAATCATATGTATTTTTTGTCATATCCTATTCATATCTAGGGCTGTAACTTGAAAACCGATAACCGAAAAAATAACTATACCAAAGCCGAACCATAACCGAAAAAACCGAGGAAAGAAAAAAACCGCACCAAACCGCAAAAAAATAACCGAAAACCAAAAGGTTTGGTGTGGTTTTGGTTTCGGATATCTGGAAACCAAAACCGAACCGAAAAACCGATTATATATATTGTAAGGAAATTATATTATTTATAGATATATATTATTAATATACATAAAATTTTATGTAGAAACTTCAAACTTGGGCTTAAATGAAGCCAAAAAAAAAAGGATGGCATTGGCCTGCGTTCCAACATTACTACATTGTCTACATTAGACTTTAATTATATTTCTAGGGCTTTTGAGAATCTGAGTTCTCGTCCATCGCCCCCAAAGTCCCAAACCCAACGAGCTTTTGGTCCTTCGCGCTCTGTCTCGTCCCCTCTCGTTCATCGCCCCTAAATCTAGGGTTCTCCCGTCCATCGGCCCCAAATCTTGGGTTCTCTCATCACCGACGAAGAAATCCCTTCTGTTATGTGGTACTGTAGCTTTCCCTTTCCCCAAATGTTGATCATGGAGGAGCTTGCTGCTGAACTTGAAGTGCTGATCTATCATCTACATGTTTCTACTATTTTAGTTTTTCATCGCTTTTTTTCTTTTCGAAAACTGTTATGTGGCATTGTGGGCTGCCGTTTTTTATTTTTTTTTCTTTTCTTTTCATTTCAGAAACGGTTATGTAATATGAGACATTTCTACTTTCTACTTTTCTAGACTTGTTTTCTTTATAGAATAACCAAAAAAAACCGATATAAATCAGAGAAAAACCAAACCGAACTAAACAGAACACAATTGGTTTATGAAAAAATAAGTGAAAAACCAAACCGAACCGAATCGAAAAAATAGATCGGTTTGGTGTTCGGTGTCACCTATTAACCGCAACATTCAAACCGATTAACAGCCCTATTCATATCTATTTCCCAAATATCGGATTAGTATCCATATCATATCCGTATCCGACTCTCTAATATCCGAACCGTATCTGTTACCGTTTAATGCGGATATGGTAATATTTTTTTCTTACCGATGAATATGCGAACCGTATTCGTATCCGTTTTCAAAAAGTGATTATGGTTATGGTTAGTGTCATATCCGAACCGTATCTGGCCCGAATGCACCCCTAGTTGTTACAGAAAGATCTTAAAGAAGATTAAGTTAAAGAGAAACAAATTAGCAGGACTACTAACTCATTTTTCCTCCTAACACATGACCAGTCACAGGGGATGCATTCTGATCAGATGTTGATTGTATATAAGATTTATCATATCCATGCCATTTTTCTCAGACCAAAAATGGACAAAAGAAAAGGTCAGCAAATGGGAACTCACATCCATACACAATATAGGAAACAGATGCAATAAATAATTCAAACCTTCTAAAGATCCCCAAGCCACCTTACCTTGGATACATCTGAAGCTTTATGTAATGGGATATTAAATATCTCTTTTTTTCTTTTTTTCCTTTTTTTTGGAAATCTAAAGTTTAGGAGTAGGATAATATTTATAAATATTTGGAGTAATTTTCAAGGATATTAGAATTTGTTTAGGATTTTGTCTATTAGAATTGGCTTGGATTAGGAACTTGCATTTTAGGAGAATTAGGACTCTACAAATCCATTATCTACGTGTATGACTCTTTGTACCCATAAATTAGACCAAAATAGTATTTTTAACAGTTTGTTTTGATAGTGACTATTTCAAATAGAGTTTCAAAAAGAAAATTTTATGCTTTTAATTAATTTCTAATTTTCTTTATTATTAATTTTTAGTATAGATGACCTAATATCTCTATGATCATTTAGTTGATAAAATGTTATCATACAAAAGGTCCAGTAGATGAATACTCTAATTACAAATTTTATACTTCGTTACTTACCAGCGCCATAAATACACTGCAAGCTTTTGAGCTTCGCATCCATAAGAATTACTTCTTGTTATGGCATCTGATGAAGAGCAGATTGGGTGGCACCAAGTCAAATAGTTAAGAATTATTTTTTAGTTTTTACTATGGCATCTGATCAAAAGCACATTGGGCGGCTCCAAGTCAAATAGTTAATTGAAACTACTAGATTGATGCTAAGAAAGTTATGTCCTCTATTTTAGTTATTAGAGTGTATCTTTCATCTGGTAAGCTCCTCTTATATGGCCCAAGATGGACTAGGACACAAAGGTAGGTCTTACTGCAATCTGCACGGATGTAGATGACATCCATGAGGTGTGTGGGTGCATTTGTGCGTGCATGCGTAGGCATCTGCGTGTGTGCATGTCTATATAGCAAACCTTTTTATGATATTGATTACTGAAATCCTAAAAGGGTTAAAGCTAGGGTGAAATTCACTCCATCAATAAATAAAGAACAAGATTAGCATCCACAAAGGTTAATGCAGAATTACTAATAACTTCAATTGTTTCAGATAATGATATTAAGCAACTGAAAATGAAATAAACAACCAAACAAGCAACAGCCAATCCAGTGTTTGAGAATATTGCTCCCACAACTATGTCATATCTACAAGTAGGCACTTACATGCTTTTTTAGAAGAACAGGTAAGACTCGTGTTTGGTAGCATCTTGGGGTGCATTTCCTTGGAACACGCATATTATATGGAGCCCTAATGACTTTCCCACCTTTTCTTGGAAGCTCTTTTAAAATTTTTACATCTTTTTTGAGAAAAGATATAAACCAGCCAACATCAAATATTTCGGCAAAATTGCTGCATCAGACAATCAACACAAGATAATTCTATGAAAATTTGTTATGCCATAGTAGGGGAAGTACACTTTATTTTAAAAGAAGGTATGACAAACCTGGCATCCTTCCAGAAAGATTTCTGGTCTAGTTTTGGAACAATAAGGGTTGCATTCAAAATGCGTGCTGCAACAACAGCGTCTACTATCTGCAAATAGTAGTAGGTTTCATAAGATTTACATCAATAATAGATCAACAAATATATTCATAAGAAAATTAGAAACCATAGAAAATCAATGCATGTGTTATTATTTGCTACCAGGAGCTACTCGATGAATGCAATGAAATATGAAACTTTATCCAGCAGACCAGCATGTAAGGTTACAGCATGAAGGTGTAAGTAGCCAACATCTTTAATCTAAGGGGCTGTTTGGTTCTCCAATTTTATGGTAATTTTTATGGAATCACCAGACAATGACATTTTGGTAATTAAATAGTTTTTGAAGATTTCCTAAAACTCAGTTTGGTTCACCGAATTATTATAGAAAGGGTTTCTATAAAGAAGAGAAAATGTGGGTATTTTATGGAAATCTAATTTCAGTCCATTTGGGCTGAAATCACTTAAAAATCTGACAAGTTATACTTTTAAATATTTTTTATTCCCTTAACACTATTTCCCTTTCCTCTTTTCTTTTTCTCATTTGTCCACTAGAGAGTGATAACTTCACACGTGTTGTTGTGATTCAAATTTTCATGAAAAAAATCGTACCAAACAAAACAAAAGAATAGGAAATCACCCTTTTCTATAAAGCTAGATTCCCTATTTCCATATGTTGAACAAAACTCCAAAAGAGTTACAAACAAGCAAACACCACATTTTGAGATTACCATAAACATTTTCACAAAAATTTATAGAAACAGAATCAATTCTTGTCCCCTTCTCATTTTCCTTAAATTTATGGAAAACGTACCAAACAGCCTCTACAACAACTATGATACTAAAGAGACTAGCATAGAGCTTCCAATAACTAAAGGTCAGCAAGAATGCATCTAGGAAAATAGAGTACACATTTAAAAGAAAAGAAACCAAAAGTTAATCTTGTCCCCGGTTCGTCACCCTCAAGCACCAAAACCCCTCCCCCAAAAATAAACAAAAACAAAAATACAAAAGCCTGCTGGATACACACCTCTATCACATTGGAATAGGACATTCTGGGTTCATAATGCTTTTGACTTTGCAAAAGGAGTTAGTTGAGTAAAGCTGCTCTTGATTTCATGAAAGAAGAGTGCAAGTTTTCTTTCTGCAAACATATAACCCCATATGGTTAAAAATCTAAAATTATGCTACTCAAGTTCAAATCAGACCTTGTTTGCTTCCATGCTTCCAGATTAGATGATTACAGACAAGAAAGAAAGTTCGCAGGAATTTCTATGAGGAACCATGGTTCATCTCCGTAGTTAAACATATTTGGGTGAGAACTCGAATGCAGAGTCTCCTAGGAGGCTCTGCTTGGAGCCATATAACAGCTAACAAGTATAAATGATTGTAGTAAGAAAAATGCTTACTTAGTTTCATTGTACAACATTATCCCAAAATTAAGTTGAACACCCTTCATGGGACAACATCTAGACTATTTTATACAGTGATACCATTTTTTCCAAAAAAAAAATTCTATTTAAATGTGTACCTGATGAGAGTTGAATCTAGGTTTCTCTAATATCGTATTAAAGTCATTTCACTTACACCAAAAGTTTAAAGTTCGATATTTGAGAGCTAGAAAGAATTGTATACTCTAACATACAATATATCATATAAAACATAATAATATATCTAAAACAAGAATTAAAGGTTTTTCCAAACCCTTTGAATTTTATTGGAATTGGAATTTCAATTTCTTGCTACAAACTCAAAAATTCAAGATCGTTTAAGAACAGACTCCAATCAAAACTGGTCCAAATCACATGCATCAATTCTGGTCACAACTCACAATCTACACGATTTATAGAACTTGGCTCCTGTGGAAAATTTTTGGTCATACCACAAGATAAACATGAACTAAAGACATAAATAAAATAAATCCTCATTCCAACAAAATTCAAACAAGTAACTCCCTAGTAAAGATAAGATCAAATCCCTAAATGTATTCCAGTCTAAGTTGCATGCAAACGTATACGGTACCGGTATGAGCAATGTTTTAAATATCAGTTATAAACCGATATTATCGGCGATTTATCTGTTTTGGGGGGCCTTCGGCTATGATAAGTTCGATTCTAAATCAGTTATCGTTCTTCGATGTTTATCGCTGATAATACGATGATAAAGTGAGTTATCAGCCGATATTGTCGACCCAAAAATTAAAATTATCGGCGTTTAGTTTGAGTTTTGATTTCGAGCAATGAGCACCTATTCAATGCATTTTAAACCCGACACGACCCGAGTTTCTACCATTGGTTAGTGATCCTAAATATAATTATGTACATTTTATTATATTTTTATTTTATTAAGTATGGTTAGATTATATATTAGAATATTATATAATGTATATCATCATCCAGTAATGTCACTCCGATAAATACTACTTATCCCCAAAATATTCCCAATATTCGCTATCCGATATGGATTTTGACCGTCCGATAAATCCTCGATAACTAATATTTAAAACCTTGGGTATGGGTGCGAGCACAGGTACGGGACACTGCTACATATATATTGGAATTAATAATTTACATGAGATAACTATTGTTTTCCAATCCATGTGTTATTAGGAATAAAATTCCTATCACATTTTAAGTTTCTTTTATTATGTTTATTATAATTTGGAAACTTGTATTTGAACTAGACACCAGAACAATCCTTTAAAATCTTTTTCTATTTATTATTTTTATTGAACATGGGTATGGGCTGAGATGAACTCGACCAATGTTTAATAAGTTTCAAGAAATGGATGTGACGTGTAGGATATACGTCCAAGAATTGTTTGACAATTGTTTAAAACTACAATGTATATCATATAACTGAGTACATCATCTGAATAAATGCATGCATATTTCCAATGAGTGTCCATTAAGTTTAGGTACATATACGTGTTGGATATGTGTCGGGTATGTATCGGGTACAGCTTTATGATAGAAGTACTTATAGGTATCAATGCCATTATGAAATATGTAGGTTTTATCAACCAGTATGAAATCTGCATCCCTAAATCTTCAACCTTGTAGTTTTGCATATATTCACTCGATCAAACTGTCACCAACTTTGTCATATGAAATAAAGAAAAGATTATCTATAAAGTTTCCAATAGTACATGTACATGTACATGTTAGTCATTGACCCGCAATGAACCAGAAGGTAACAAGCGACTGTACCAACTGCTTTAAGCAATATGTTGACTTTATGACATGCAAATATGACCGCACATCCCTAAACAACAAATAGCATAGCTGATACATGTAAATCTACTTTCGACAATTACCAAGCACAAGCAGCATTTTCGATTAGTTGCTCAGTCTCTTGATTTAATCAATCAACCATGACCACCAGCATATTTATTTTTGAGTAATAAAATTTAATTCACTGTGTATCTTACACAATCTATACTATTGAGTAATAAACTTTATTTAGTCGATCATAGCTCAAATAATGGATCAGCTAATTAGCTCTATTTATTTTTATTCAACATAAACAAAACCAATACCAACCAATAAAGAACCTGGTTTACAACAATACCAACAACAACAACAACAAAACAAGTCCATCTTCTCTTTAAGGAAAATTACTCACCCCAGTCCTCTGCTGATTCAATCCTCCACTAGTTGCAATCACCAAATACCTATCCGGCCGCGTATTAACTTCACCTGTGACAAAAATCACAACAGAAAAAAAAAACCCCCAAAATCTCATCTCAATGTCACACCTTCGCCACCTCAAACACAAATCAAACAATAAAAACCTGACATCACCTTCAAACTTCTTGCTCGCATTGCTACACCCATAGAAACTCCCCGCCCTCTTCGACCTCCACAAATCCTGCTTCAACCTCCCTCCTTCCCCCTACAAAAACCAAAAGCACAGTTACAAAAATGCCACCATTTCCCCCGTTAAAATCCAAACCTGGATGCTCACGGGAACTTGAAACAAAATATCGCGTTCAGGTTCGGTTTCGTGAATATCGAGGTGCTCGAACGAGCTGAGCTGGTTCTCGTGGCGGTGATCGACGAAGGGAGGGGTGAAGAAGGAGAGGAGCGAGATGAAGAGGAGGACGAGGACGGCGGCGGCGGAGAAGGCGGTGGTCGCCAGAAAAGGGCAGCGGAGGCGGTGGCGACGGCGAGGCATCGAGGAGAGGACGAAGAAGACGAAGAAGAAGAGGTTAGGGCAAGGGAGCGAGCTCTTTGGACGTTTCTTTCTCATTGAGGAAGCTTATGATTCCTCTTTCATTAATTAATTTGATGGTAATAATACAGAATTTGTTTGCTTTTGCTTTTTTTTCCTTTTTTTTTTTTTTTTTTTTGGACGGGCGTGAGATTGGGAAAAATAAAAACTCTTTTGTTGAGAGAGGTTTCTGTATGTTTGTTTGCGTGGATAGAGAGAGAGGGGTCAAATTGAGGACTGTAGATCTCATTGGCCGTTGGGATTTTTATTTTATTTATTTGTCGTTTGGTAGGAGTTACTACTTCAGTAAAGGATGCGAATCAAATCTAGATACTTTCTTTTCAGTTTTAACTTTAATTTTTCCTATTTAAGAAAAGACTACATGTCAATCTTGACGGATGATTTCTTGTAACCCTCTCATTTTGCAAGGTTCATAAATTATGGCCAACAAAGAAACGCAATATCCCACGGACCAAAATTTCATTCTTATCTTATTCCTTACGAACTGTTTACCTGTAATTAAGGGCCTGTTAGTTTGCCTTAAAAAAATGGGAAATCAAAGAAATAGAAAACTATTTTTAAGAAAAATAGGTTTTTGAATTGTTTGGTTGGCTAAAAAAA